>JBBPBX010023088.1:0-20119 GCA_038048925.1 Garcialebias charrua | reverse complement strand
ATAAGGACCAAGCCCTGACACCAGTCGTACAGGGACCTCACAACCCGTATCAAAGGGCCTGGTACCCCGTACTCCCGGAATACCCCCCACAGAACCCCCCGAGGGACGCGGTCGAATGCCTTCTCCAAGTCCACAAAGCACATGTAAACTGGTAAGGCAAACTCCCACGCACCCTCCAGGATCCTGCTGAGGGTGTAGAGCTGATCTAGTGTTCCACGACCAGGACGAAAACCACACTGCTCCTCTTGAATTCGAAGTTTGACTATCCGACGGACCCTTCTCTCAAGAACCCCTGAATAGACCTTACCAGGGAGGCTTATTGTACCACCAAGCACCAGGGTGGTTCTCCAGGGATGTTAGAAAAATTCATTTTGATGCACTTTAGCTTTGAAGTGTGTTTGTCAGGAAAGTTAATGGTTATAGAAACCTGGATTAACGAGTTTCTTATGTAACTTCAGCCCAGGGATGGTTTCGTCTCGTCTCCGGTTCTCTCGTTGCCAGAGGTACTCAAAACATGTACGTATGTTAGAGTGACTGTGAAGTCAAATCAGAAAAAGAAAAAAAAAGAAAAAAAGAAGAAAAAAAAAACACTACATGCAGTCACATGGACCTAATACTGTAGTGGAACGGACAATGAAAGAACAGGAAGCAGAAGAAAAGAAGAAGAGAGAGCCAAACAAATGGTAGTGGTAGACTCTTGACAAGAGATTTTAGTCCACCTGTGTGGAACTGGATGAATCTGTGAACGGGTGAAGAGGCAGCCGGTAAGACTAACCGTATTGTTTGTAAGATTGGACTTTAAGGCTGCCTACATTCCTCCAGCTGGGCTTCCAGGGTGTCGGTCGGCTAATTAGCACCCTTTAGCAGTAACATATGAACTGAATATGAACTGAAGTGGTGGAGAAACCTGGAGTTGATTAATTGTTTATCATTGAACTGATTGTTGTGTTGTTGGGTGGTGGTTTTGGATGTTAAATTAACTGAAAGTTATTTATATTAAATATTTATGATTAGCATTGAAAAGTAGATGTTTAATAATTTAATAGCACCATCACATTGAACACAGGGGCCCCACAAGGATGTGTGCTGAGCCCCCTTCTATTCATCCTGTTAACACACGACTGCACACCATCATACACCTCCAACCACTTCATCAAGTTTGCGGATGACACAACAGTGGTAGGTCTCATCAGCAACAACGATGAGACGGACTACAGGAACGAGGTGAGCCGCCTGGCCTTGTGGTGCGGACACAACAATCTCACTCTCAACGTGGAGAAGACAAAGGAGATTGTTGTGGACTTCAGGAAGAGGGATGCCCAACATGCCCCTCTGACCATCAACAGCACCACAGTGGAGAGAGTAGACAGCACCAAGTTCCTGGGAGTGCACGTCTCAAAGGACCTGTCCTGGAGCAGGAACACTGCATCACTGGCCAAGAAGGCTCACCAGCGTCTCTACTTTCTCCGCAAGCTGAAAAGGGCTGGAGCTTCAACCCCCATCATGTGCACCTTCTACAGAGGTGCCATAGAAAGTGTCCTGACCAGCTGCATCACTGTGTGGTTTGGTGCATGTACTGCATCCTGCCGCAAGAGCCTCCAGCGCATCGTGAGAGCAGCTGAGAAGATCGTCGGCACCTCCTTGCCCTCACTGCAGGACTTACACAGCAACCGCCTCACTCGGAAAGCCCTCTGCATGGCAGGTGATCCCACACACCCACTACACAGCTGCTTCAGACTGCTGCCATCAGGGAGGAGACTGAGGAGTCTCCAGGCTCGAACCAGCAGACTGAGAGACAGCTCTGTTCATCAGGCAGTCAGGATGCTAAACACTCTGCCTGCTCTGCCTCCCCTCCCATTTGAACTGCCTTAACACAAAAAACTTTCTCACACATTACCACACAACACAAAGATTTTAACACTGGACTCTGTGTCATCAAACGGGTTATTCACTAAACTCTCGGTCATGTGCTCATTCAGTTTGCACTACTCTCATATTTGCACTGTTTGTATTACATCACTGCCTATAGTCATACTACTGTTTACACTCACTGTTTACATACTACTGTTTACATTCACTGTTTACATTTATTAATACTGTTTACATTTATTACTACTGTTTACATTTACACTACTTTTATATCTACACTACTGCTGATACATATACAGTATTCTCTGACCAGCCTTATTTAAGGATGCCCAATGTGCCTTACTGCATATGCCACTTTTGCCTCTATACCAACATCAACTACTACCTCATACATATACTGTGTACATTAACTCATATGCTGCTTTGCCACTCTTTGCAAATGTCAATGCTAGAACCTTCAGTTTATTTTATAGATATACTTTTTATACTTTTTTATACTACTATGCAAAAACTCAGGACAGTATTACACTTTTATTATTTCATTTTATGCTTATGTTCATTAAATGTTTAGTGTTTTAGTGTTGGTGTAAATTTTCATACTTTTATACTACTATGCAAAAACTCAGGACAGTGTTACACTTTTACTATTTTATGCTTATGTTTATTAAATGTTTCAGTGTTTTAGTGTTTAAATGGTTACTGTTGCACCGAGGGACTGAGAGAAACGCAATTTCGGTCCTGTGTATGTCCTGTACATATTGCAGTTCTGACAATAAAGTTGACTTTGACTTGATAAATGTAAAGGTTATGTAGAAGGAAATATTAACTTGAAATGCACTTTTAGGTAGTTACTGGTTCATTTATTTTGGACTACTTTGTGAGTTTAATTCTTGATGGGTTGCTCAGTATTATTTATTTAATTTAATTTCTGTGTAATTGAGTGAAAATAATTTATGTAAACTTATATTTAGAAGTAATTATGTGTTCCTTTGGGTTTGTTTAAAGGTTTTTACCTGCTTCTGGACCATATAGGAGCATTTCTTGACACTAATAAATAAATGGTAGTCAAAAAGAAGAAAATTGCTTGGTCCTTTGAGTAAGACCCTGTTAAATCAAGTTTGCATGAATTTATCCATCCTTTCTCAAGTGGGGAAGCTGCACAGTTTAAGAAGATAACTTGAATGTGACTATCTGGGTACGGTGATCCCTTGTTGCCAGATTCACAGAGTGACAATCTGGATGCTGCACCTGCGTTGGCACCAAGCGACTCGGCTCCAATGCTTATCCCAGTCCTGACTCGTCCTGATCCCCCTCTGTTGGTGGCTTCGTCCCTCGAAACAGCTTACAGTGGGAAGCGTGGACCCAAGTGGCTTGCTCAGCCACTTTCACCACTGTGTGAGTCACCAGCAAGACTTGGAACAGACGCGTCCACCTTGAAGAGTTCCACCTTTTCCTCCTGAAAGATTTAATCATAACAAAGTCTCCAAGTATTATGTTATGTAACTGTTTCTGCGTTGGGCCGGGAAGTCCTCCTTGGACCTGAGACCTTAGGGATCTTAAATGGTTAGTCAATTCACTGTAGTAAGTTAACATGCTGTGATCACAATGTTGCAAAGTGGTGGCTAGTTTAGCTATCGGGCCCACCCCAAGGTTGGGCGGAGCTGCAAACAAAATTTCAAAAGGACTCGGGTTGTGTTTAGCCTTTCTGCACATTCTCATGTACATCAGTGCTATGGGTAAGCATGTAACCCAGTTCAGTTTTGTTTCTTCACAGATTTTAGTCAGCTTATTTTTTAATGTCCCATTCTCTCTCTCCAGTGTACCTCCACTCTACGGGTGATATGCACAATATTTTGTGAGGTCAAAATGCAGTGTAACTGACAGTTCTTCAAGAATCTGATTAGCAAAGTGTGGTCCATTGTCACTGGAGATCCTTTGTGGTATTCCCCATCTTGAAACCACATATTGCAAGAATATTTTTCTAACTGTATTTGCAGTAGCATGTTTAGTTGGAAATGTTTCAATCCATTTAGAAAACATGTTTACTATGACCAAACTGTATTTTTTGTTTAGTACTGGTGTCAATTAAATGAAATCAATCATCAGGTGCTGAAATGGAGCTGTTACAGTTCTGTGTGCTCCTGATGATGTCATTTTGGTGGTTTTTGAAATGTTGTGTGTTGCACACACTAGACAGGCATCACAGTGTGAACCTGCTGTTTTTGAAAAATTGATCGTAAACCAATCAGCGTTGATCTGCCTTAACATCTCTCCTTTTGACACATGGTCTACACCATGTGTCAAAAATGCAAATGCAGGAAAGAAATGTTTTGGTAAACACAGATTGTTGTTTGGGCCAACCCAGATGTTGTTTGAAAAAACACAGCCGTGTTTCTTCCACTCGCTCTTTTCAAAGGGGAGAGCAAGTTTCTGCATATCTGCCACAGAGAATGAGGTGGATGTGTAGGAAGAGAGGGAGATTGGACACTGAGTGAGAGTCATTGGGCCTCATGCACAAACCGTTCGTACGCACAGATATGTGCTTATCCTGTGCGTACGAGTGATTAAGGATCATTTGTGGCATCCAACAATGTTTTCGTATCCTAAGATTTTTTTCAGATACGAACAAAATGTACGTGTGGTCTGGACCTGTCGTATATTTTACGAGCAGTCGGTCCGCCGTTATCCAGATGGATTTCCATCACTAATCACTTATATTTCGTTATTTAGAAAATATTCTGAGTTTAAAAAGAATTAAATGCAACGACACAAATTTGTTAAATTAAAAGAAAGCGGCTTCAAACCCCCCCCCCGCGCCCCACTCGACCACCGTGCGCCCCCGCGCGTGGTGTGGCACACGCCCCCCCACCCCGTGCCAACAGTGGGCACGGGGTCCCCCCGCGCCAGTGTCGGCATGCCCCCACGCCGCGCGACTGTCGAGCAGACACACACACACACACACACACACACACACAGCACCGCAGAGAGAGGGGAGAACAAAGCGAAGCCGGCTTATTCATTCGTTTCATGTCATTTTTTATTTAAGCTGCCTGTTGACTGCGGGCGCACTGTCATCTGTGTTCTGAGTGTGGATCATCGCGCGTCTTGCTGTCAGTCTGCTCCATCTCGCAGACTGTCCACCTGTCGTGCTGCGGCGAGACGTTTGTTTGAAGCCATTTTCAGATCAAACCATTTATTCTTGATTTCTGATACTGTACGACCCACGGGACACACAGCATGCACTACAATATTAATATGAAGTTAACTGTAGTTTAGAGACATTTTAAAATGCTTCTGTTGAAAAACACATCCGACACTTGCGGGGGGTGGGGGGGTAGCGGTGCGCCACAGCTCTTCTGAATAAGTGAAACTATAATGTAACACAGTACACTAAAATTAGAGATATTTGACCATCCGACACTTGCGGGGGGGGGGGCAGCGGTGCGCCACAGCTCTTCTGAATAAGTGAAACTACACAGTTGTTTACAAACTTTACACTAACATTAAAGATATTTGACCATCCGACACCTGCAGGGGGGGGGGTGGGGGGGTAGCCACAGCGCGACTGAGAGCAGATCTCCGAACGCGTGAAGTTCCTCATTTTACTTCATGTGTTTGAATGAATGGACACTTCCTGCTGTCAGAAGGCAGGAAGCGTGGCCTTATATGGTGTTTTGAGGGGTGGAAATTATGTAAATTACATTCACGCGAGCACGCGCAGGTGAGTAGAACAGGTGGAATTCATCACCTTTCAGCAGCCCGTTTACACGCTTTTCCTGTGGATAGAAGAGTTTGTTGGTTCTGACGTGGCATGTTCGTACGAACGCTTCGTACGAACAAAAGTAGGAGGAATTTAGGATTAGAATAAGAACATTTTCGTGCATGAGGGCCATTGTGTGTGTATTTGCTGTGTCTGCTTAAGCGTTGCCCTGAGAAACAGAATCAGTTTTAGAAGTATGTGTTACACATTTGATTATTGCAACTAAGGGTGGGCGATATGGCTCAAAAATTATATTGTGATATTTCAGAGCATTATCACAATAACGATAAATTTCATGATACAACCAAAAAAAAAAAACAGAAATCAAATTTATTTATTTGACAAAATTAACTTAACATGTTGCTTTGCAGTATTATATAAAATTTAAAAAAACAAGGGGTAATTTTACTTAAATTACTTTATTTAGTAAGTATTTAGTCTCAAAGTATAAAAATAAAAATGATCTGTTATTTAGATTGAAAAAGTCTGCACAAAATATAGATCAACAAAATCCACAACAAAAACTAAAGTGCAGGTGCAGTTTCCTAAAGCAACTAAATAAAATGAATCTTAAAGGGGACCACACATGCAAAATTCACTTTTTAATGTTTTTTTACTAAACTTAAGGTATTTACTTCATAAAAAAACAGTCCTTGTGCCAAAAAAATGCACCCAGTGGTTTATTTACTCTAAGTAGATTTATTTATTTTTGATAAATACACCAGGATTCACACTTCCTGCATTTATTGACGTCACAAGCCGCAGCCAAGCCGCAGCCAATCAGATCAAACCTGAGTCCAGCCCCTCACCTAGCAACCCCTGGTTAGGCTCAACCCACTTCTGTATTAAACACATGACTGTTGTTTTTCATGATTTCATCTCATCTTTTGTTTATATGTTCTTAATTTCATGTGTACAGCACTTTGTTGCAGCTGTGTTTTTTTAAATGGCTTTATAAATAAAGTATAATTGTTATTTTTATGTTTTAGTTCAATTTTTAGTGTATTTGCGATCGCTGCCAACGCGCAGCCGGTAAAAATTAAACGAGCGGACCGCCGGCGTAAGGACCGGGTTCGACGGGACCCTCTTCCGGCGCGATGGAGCGGAGCTTCAACTGTACAGCCTTGCAGCAGCCTCGCAGCAGGCTCGCAGCAAGAGGACCTTCTCCTTACAGATTAATTTACGGGAGACACTTGGTGAACTTTGTGTTGTCTTCACTGGAACAGCGATAACTCCCAAAATCTCATCGCGTGCAACGAGCGGAGCTGGCGAAAACCGGAAGAGGAACAAGCTAACATTAGCTTCGGATTCGGGTGGTCTAATGCTAAAAGGAGCAGCAAACTGCGGCGCGCTCAGACGGGTTTCGGTAAGTTATCTTAAGCTAACACTAACAGTAAGTCAAATGAGTAATAAAAAAAGAGCTAATTTTAAAACAACAACACATTACAGATACTGGCTGTTACAGAGGGCGTGAACAGATCGTTGAAGGGCGTGGACTTCAAGAAACCGGTCGTTCAAAACGAAAGTTAAAAATGGCAGAATTAAAAAGGGTATAATTGATTATCTAATACGCTCATTCTCAATCAGTTCATCTGGACAGTTTCTTTTTAGCAGAAACGTTTCACCCTCACTCCAGAGGGCTTCCTCAGTCAGAGTAGTCCAAAGCACACTGAAGTTAACCCACCAAGTAAGCAACTTATGTGGACCAACCAGTTTGCTGTAGCCAAGATGGCATCTTGGCTACAGCAAACTGGTTGGTCCACATAAGTTGCTTACTTGGTGGGTTAACTTCAGTGTGCTTTGGACTACTCTGACTGAGGAAGCCCTCTGGAGTGAGGGTGAAACGTTTCTGCTAAAAAGAAACTGTCCAGATGAACTGATTGAGAATGAGCGGATTTGATACCTGGACTATTGAGAATTAACTTTCTTGATTATCTAATAATTATTTTGTGCATTAAATTGAAGGAATAGGGTCTAGATAGCACACAGAAATAACATAAAATTTAAAAAAATGCATCTGAGGTCCCCTTTAAGATCTGTTACGCATAAATGTAACTTACAACAAAATATATGTTACCTTTAAATGAGCTAGAACTTCCAGAACTTGTAACAAGGTGATCAGCTGACCCTGAAGCTTGTTGGTGTTTCAGCTTCATCCATTCATGCAGGAATGATTCATTTTCTGACTGATCTGTCTCTGATCACCTGCCTCGGTCTGTGGACCGACTGTGGAACTCGAGACAGTTGAGCCATGCGTGTTTGTACCGACAGTTTAGAGCAGGGATGTTAAACTCATTTTCACCGAGGGCCACATCGGCATAATGGCTGTCCTTGAAGGGCCAGATGTAACTTATAAATGTAACTAAATGTAATCTAATGTAATGTAAAATAAATGTAACTACCGTACTCCTTAATGTTGAATAAGATCATTGGATCATTGGACTTTCTCAATTCAGCAGTAACCAAGATGGAATCAAAACAAGAGCAGATAATTGGATTAATTGAAGAGGTGAAACTCCTAAGACTTCAAATTAATGAAAAGGACAAAAAAATCTGAACTTGAGAAAAGGATGGATGACATTGAAAGAAATAACAGACAAGAGAACCTGCTTATATCTGGTTTGAAAATAAAACCTAAATTCTATTCTAAAGCTCTAAAGGGTCCTAACACACCTGAAGATGCTTCTCAGCAGGATTTGCAAAGCTTGGAGGAACAGGTTGTATCCTATCTCCAAGAAAAAGACTTCAACATCGAACAAGAGGATCTGTCAACTTGTTACACCCTTCCTGGATTGGACAAAAATAAACCAAACGTAGTGGTCAGGTTTATTAGTAGGAAATTGAGGAATAAAGTGTTATTTCAAGCAAAAAAACTTACTGGTACAAAGGTATATATTAATGAACATCTGACGAAAAAGAATGCCACAATTGCAAAGGAAGCAAGGTTACTGAGACACCAGAAAAAAATTACATCAACATGGACAAGAAATGGATTTGTATGGATAAAAATTCAAGAAAATTCACAACCGACAAAAGTACTAGACATGAAGGACTTGGAAAGACTAAAACAAATTTAGATGACTGTAAAACCAAGTTATCAGGTTATATTAAGTAGTATTCAATAGTCAATTAGACAAAAGTTTACGACTATGACTGATACTACTGAGTTAGACCCAAAAATATATAACTTGGATGATTTAATTGATCCAGGATTCTTTCCGGTTATCGAAGAGTGTGACTACTACAATGAACTACAATTTAACGACATCTCTCAAACAAAAACGGGTTTATCATTAATTCATTTCAATATTAGGAGCATTAATGCTAAGTTTTCTAAAATTACTGATTATTTATTGCAATTGAACAGAACATTCTCAATAATAGCTTTGACAGAAACATGGTTAAACAATGATAAGATAGATAATATCCACATCAATGGATATGAATTTTACACGATGAACAGAATGAACAAACGAGGAGGTGGTGTAGCGCTTTTTGTACACAAAACAATAAACTGTAAACTAAGCAAGGAAATGTCAATAATTGAGGAAAATATAATTGAGATGATAACTATTGAAGTATTAAATAATAATGAAAGAAATATTGTAGTAAGTTGTGTGTACCGACCACCTGGTTTATACATTGATTTATTTTCAGATAAGATAGTAGAACTATTAAATAAGAATTGTAATAAAACAGTTTTTTTATGTGGTGACTTTAATATAGATTTAGAGAAAAAAACAGACTCCATCAGTATTAGTTCATTTATTGAATCAATGCAATCCCTTAATCTTTATCCATTGATAACGAAGCCTACTAGAATCACAACCCATAGCGCAACAACAATAGATAATATTTTTACAAATACGACAAATGGGGATGTGTTTGGTGGAATTCTTTTTTTTTTTTTTTTTTTTCCATTTATAGATGGCCTCCCTTCACACCTTATAGCCATCCTCTCACTCCAATATGTATTTTTTTATTTTTTTATTTTTTTATTTATTTTTTATTTTATTTATTTATTTTATTTATTTTATTTATTTTTTTTTTTTTTTTTTTTTTTTTTTTTAGAGAGAAAGAAAGAAAAGAGAAAGTGAGACAACAAAACAACAATTATCCACAAAAAGAGCACAAGGCAAACACACCAAACCTCCGTCCACAATCCTGCAAAGCACATGACAGAGCACAGCAACAAAACATACAAGCATAAAGACTGATAATATTCATGACCTTGCATTAGATTTCTATATATAAACATACCCATACCTACAAATATATATACAGTATACATACATATATATTTATATTCATTTATATACCCATCTACATATATCTACATATACATCCCTACATCCATTTGTGTGTGGTTGTGAGCATGCATAAGTGAATAAGGTTCCTCCAATAGAACATTTAGTAGCAAATGTGAAGCATCAGAGATCTGTCCCTCCAAAGCCCGAGACAGACGAAAGGGCGATCAGAGCCCAAGACCCCAGGAAGGACCCCGAGCCCAGAGTCCCCAGGACCACCCGAACAGGACGAGCCACTCGTCCACTCCCCAGATCCGACCAAGGGGAAGAACCGGACGAACCCCACCAGGGACCACACACAATGACCCCCCGGGGTCAACAGCGACAAATACACAGGCCCCCGCCGGAGCCCGCTGCACCGATGTAGCCCCAGGGCCGGTCGCCGATGCTCGGGCACCGGGGACGCCCACCCCTCAGGTCCAGACCCGACAGGACCAGAGGACCCGAGCCCCACCAGGCAGCCACCAGGCCGAGCCGACAAACGCCCAAGCGCCCAGCCCCAGATAGTGAGGGTCCCAAGCACGCCCGCGGGCAGAGGAACACCCACCAGGGGGCCACGTGGCAGGAGTGCGACACTAGGTAGCCTCAGAAGTATCAGAGAGGGGGCAGTCCAAGTCCCAGCCTGACACTTAAACATTCATACACAGATACACTCATTCAGACCCACCCTCATCCTCACCCTCAGTCATAGAAAGACAAACAATAACGACACGCTCCATTCATAATCCCGATGCACACTCTATACCCCCCAGGTCCAAGACATGTACCTGCTCCCTACATGGGGCAGCCCACATCCAAACCCAGGAGGTAGGCCCATTCATTCTGGGGTGGAGAGTAGCAGACATCCAAGATCCGGCCCACCCCACGCCCCGCCGACAGGACAGGACAGGACACTCGAGCCCAAGCAGCCCCAGGGGGAGCGCACTGCCAGTCCCGCCCGCGGCAACCCCGCAGGCCCCGAACCCCCCCACACCCCAGCACAACCCCTGACGGCCCACCCCCAGAATGTCCGCCAGGCAACCAGGGGGGTAAGAGAAAAATAAATAAATAATATATATATATAAATAAATACATAAATAAATAAAATTGAAATTAACAAATCAAGACCCCGACACACACACCCCCGTCCCCAAATGTACTGTTGGTGAGTGTTGTTCTAAAGTGTACTTAAAAAGGAAAGAGAAGGAGCAAAGGCTGGCATTATACCAGTTTCCCCTCCACTCCAACTCTAACCCAAGCCCTAATTGTCTAAATGCATAATGTTGAGTGAGCATAGGCATGGGGGTGAGATTGGTGTCATCCCGCCACCCATAGCCATAGTACTCAATCCATTCCCTATATGTGACTTTTATGAAGAAGTTTATGAATGAATGTCTAAAGTGTAAATAAAATTGAGTCCCAGGTGTTCTGAACAACAGAGATGTAGAACCATCGCAGCACACCCGAGACTCAAATTCCCTACATGTATTAATTTAAGATGAAGAGGGCGGAGGTGCGTGTTGAGGGATGGGGAGAAAAATATCTGCAGGAACAGTGCTCCCACAGCGAGTCAGCTCCCCCGCTGACCCTGCGTACCCCCCCAGCTCGCCAAGGTCCACCCAAGGAGCGAGGAAAAAGAAACACCTCTCCGACCGCCAGGCCATTGAGCCAAGACCAGAGAGGACACGGCCCCGAGGGCCGCCAACAGCAGAACCAACAGCCCACACCCACCAGGGCCGCCGTGACCCCTGCGAACCGCAGTCAGCCCGCCGTCCAAGAAGACACAAAATCCCACATGGACGACACGGCCAAGAGCGCCCGCCCAACCGCCGACAGAGCCAGGAAGCACCAAGAACAGGCCCCAACCAGGGCCCGCACACCGGCCAAGCATGTCCAAGACCATCATCAAGGGCATCCACTTAATCCCCACCCCAGAAGAAATACTATACCCACCCTTCATATTTACAACTTTCAGAACACATAACACATTAGACACCCAGGCTGGGTTTGCCCGCCCCCTCCCATTGGCCACCAGTCACGCCCCCAGACACCCACCCCCCAGCATATGAACCCCCAACCCACCAGCGAGCCGAGAGCCCCCGGCCAGAGCCGGGCACCAGAGCGCCAGCCAGCCCATAGCCCGGCGACCCGCCCGCCAGAGCCCAAGACCCCCGACCCCCACCAGGCCCAAGCCCGGGGACGACACGCCCCCAGAGTCCCAAGCCTCCGGCACCCGCCCCGAAACCACCCCAGCACAGCCGGGTCACCGACCGGCGACCCATGACCGCCGCCACCGACCACCCGAGGGCCCGCATGCCGTCCCTAGCAGATATCCCCCAGAACCCCCCCGGTCCTCCCCAGGTCGAAGACAAGGTCCTCCCCGCCCAAGCAGCCCCAACCCCCCGGCGCCCCAAACCCCAACCTCCCCCCCCTCCAGTCCCAATGCCCCACAAGGCCACAACCCAGACCCCCCACCCTCACTACGTAACGGAGCCGATCAAAGAATGCCAAATAGATTGATCCAATGTTTGGTGGAATTCTAACGAGTGATCTTAGTGATCATCTACCAATCTTTACATTTTATAAGAAGTATCAAACTGTTACAGAAACATTTGCAAATAAGAAAACCACAATAATAAATACGTCAAAGAAAGCATTAGATAAATTAAAGGATGATCTAGCAAATCAAAGCTGGGAAAGTGTATATGTTGAAGATGTAAACAAAGCATATGATGTGTTTATGAATATTCTGGACACATTATATAAAAAAAACTATGTAGTAAAAACTTACACAAAAAAGAATCATCTAGAACAACACTGGATGACAAGAGGATTGAGAAATGCGTGTAAAAAACTATTTGTACTCATGCTTCTTAAAATGTAGAACAAAGGAAGCTGAAGAAAAGTACAAAAAATACAAAAATAAATTGGTTGGCATTATAAGAAAACACAAGAAAGAATATTACAGTGAACTGTTGAATAAATGTAATGGGGATATGAGGGAGACGTGGAAAGTTGTGAATGGTGTGTTAAATAAACACAAAGTAAACTCGGGTATTTCACATAACTTTACAATAAATAACATGGAAACAAATGATAAAAAAGAAATTGTTAACGGCTTTAATCAGTATTTTGTGAACGTCGGAACTAACCTTGCAGCCACAATTCCAAAGGTGAATAACAATGTAAACTATTTAATCGATGGCTGTTTAGACAGTATGTTTTTGAATGGAACTGATAAAGACGAAATACTGAAAGTAGTTAAAAACTTTACAGAAAAAAAATCGAAAGATTGTATGGATATGGATATGTCGTTTGTGAAGAGTATAATGTGTCATGTGATTGAGCCGTTCACTTACATTTGTAATTTATCATTTACAACTGGTGTATTTCCTGATAGAATGAAGGTGGCTAAAGTGGTTCCATTTTTCAAAACCGGTGACAAAGGTGTGTTCAATAATTATAGGCCGATATCCCTACTACCACAGTTCTCAAAAATCTTGGAGAAACTATTTAACATTCGATTAGACAAATTCATTGAAAAACACAACATTCTAACAGATACTCAGTATGGTTTTAGATCTGGTCATTCAACATCAATGGCACTTATGGATTTTGTTGAACAAGTAATTACTGCTGTTGACCAAAAAAAATATTGTGTAAGTGTTTTTGTTGATTTAAAAAAAGCCTTTGATACCGTTAATCATAGTATTCTCCTTAATAAATTACAAAAATATGGAATAAGAGGATTAGCCTTACAATGGCTATGCAGTTACTTAAAAAATAGGAAACAATATGTTCAGTTGGATGACGTAAAATCAAATCACTGTACTGTTACATGTGGTGTTCCACAGGGATCAATACTCGGTCCGAAACTTTTCCTTTTATATATTAACGATCTGGTTAAAGTGTCTGGGGTCATCAAATGTGTTTTGTTCGCAGACGACACAACTTTTTTTTGTTCTGGAGACACTATTGAACAAGTAATGGATTTATTAATGAAGGAGTTTGTAAAGATTCAAAACTGGTTTAGACTCAACAAATTATCATTAAATTTGGATAAAACATACTACATGATATTTAGCAATAAAAATAAATCAATAGACATTCCATTTTTTATCGATGATTCAGAAATACGCAGAGTCAATGAGGTAAAATTCTTGGGTGTTATTATTGATGATAATTTATCATGGAAACAACATATAAATTTAGTTAAAACAAAAATATCTAAATCAGTTGCAGTACTTTATAGGGTTCGATATCTACTAAATGATAAATCTTTGTATCTGTTATATAATTCATTGATTGTGCCACATTTGATTTATTGTGTAAGTCAGGGGTGTCAAACTCATTTTCACCGAGGGCCACATCGGCATAATTGCAGTCCTTGAAGGACCAGATGTAACTTATAAATGTAACTAAATGTAATCTAATGTAATGTAAAATAAATGTAACTACTGTACTCCTTAATGCTGAATAACTCATTTATTATAACTTATTCAACTGACAATTACAGTTGCATAGAAAACATCTGTTTGTTTGTTGCTCTAACATAAATCCTTTTAAAATTTGTCAGCTTATGAAAACCCACATAAATCCATTAGTGTCCAAGTTAATACCCTGATGCATTCTCAATAATCCAGGTAGAAAAATCTAAAAAAGCTAAGTCTGGTCCTCTGGACCTGATGGTCCAGAGGTGGTCCTCCTTGATCATGTAAGCAGCTGGTTTTGGCTGTCATCAGCCAACTGGTTGATCCACTGTGAGAGGGTGCTATTTATAAGACTGAGCTGAATACAGCAGCTCAGACTGAGGAAATCTTTTGGACAAAAGACGAAATGTTTCTACATTTTTTTGCTTTGCTTTGTTTTGTTTTTTGAATGTCCAGAGGACCAGACTTAGCTTTTTTAGATGTCCAAGTTAATAAAGAAAAATAACATAAAACTGAGCTGCAAAGAACATGTATGACACATGTAGCATTTTACAAAAAAAAGGCGACACACAGCCTTGCATCCAACTGATGGTTTGATGACAACAATTTGTGTGCATACACACCCTGCAAACATTAAATAATTACAACAGCAGCTACACATAAATACAGTACCGTAATATGTAATCAACTAAAAATACCAAAATAAAGGTTGACTCAGTTCACAACTATATTACTCAAGTTTTTTGGTTACCGGTAGACTTTGATGAGGAGATGCTGCCTGGAACACACAAGTGGATTCTCTCTCTACGATTGATTATGTTCTGAAAATGATAAACACAAAACAAAATGAAAGCACAGTCATTAAATTGCACACAGTTAAATGTTCTTCTTCTTTGTTGAATTACATTTTATTATATTTTAATGAAGTTTTCAAAAAAAAAAATGCTGACCTGACAAACAGGAAAGTGGACAAGATTGTCCTGTTTCACTTGTCACATCCATAAGTCCAGCCTCGTTTTTGGCTGTGGGTTTCATGAACAAACTCTGCTGCGACCGCAGTTTGCCTTTTAATTCTTGGGCAATTTGTTGCTTTTCTTGAAGGCTAGCTTTAGCACACAGCTCCGTGTTTGGTTTCACAACCGACACCGCCTCGTAACACAAAAGACATACCGGTCTTTCTCCTTGAAGCACAAACAAGTATTCGCCTTCCCATCTTTCTTGAAACTTCCGTCTGCAGCAACTTTTCTCTTTCTGGACATTTTGGGATCATTATTTATATCTCAATTCCACTCGTTGGCATGAAGGTAGAAACACTACTGCGGCTTCCGTAGTCGAAAGGCATTGTGGGCTACCGTAGTTGAAAGGCATTGTGGGGAATGTAGTTTTTGGTCAAAACACACTCGTATTTATTTTTAGACACTCAAAACTTTTTTTAGACACTCAAAAACTTTTAAACTAAGCTCTCGCGGGCCGCATAAAATGACATGGCGGGCCACATCTGGCCCGCGGGCCAAGAGTTTGACACATGTGGTGTAAGTGTATGGGGAAAAGCATGCAAAAGCAATACAATGCCTATTTTTATTATGCAAAAAAAGATTGTGAGAATTATAACCAGAAATCATTATTGTCACCCTTCTGGTATATTATTTTCTCAAATGAAGCTACTGAAATTCTATGATTTGGTCGATTACAACATTTTGTTACTTATGTATAGAGCACATAATAATATACTACCATCAAATATTCAAAGGTTTTTTGTGAAAAGAACAAGCTGTTACAATCTTAAGGGTAAAGATGTGTTTGTTAAACCACAGTTCAGAACAAGTTTGAAGGGAAGAACTACAGTAATACAAGGCGTAACATTGTGGAATAATTTAATGCCAGTATTTAAAGAAGCTAAATCAATTTCTGTATTTAAGAAAATTGTCAAAGTTGAATTGTTAAACAAATATGATTGAATGTAACTGAGTAATCCATATATTGTTGGTTAAACGAGTTATTTACTTATTTTGTTATTAGAGAGCAATTAGTTTGTATTAGATAGATAGGAGCAGATTTAATAAGATATTTTCTTCATCTGCTACCTTTTCATTTTACACCTTATATATTTTTTATTCTTTTCATTTGCTTGTCATTTGTTGTATCACATTTTGTAAAATGAATTAACTTAAATAAATAAATAAATAAAAAAACTCATTTATTATAACTTATTCAACTGACAATTACAGTTGCATAAAAAACATCTGTTTGCTTGTTGCTCTAACATAAATCCTTTTAAATTTTGTCAGCTTATGAAAACCCACATAACTCCATTAATGAAGGATCAAACTGTCCAAGTTAATACCCTGATGCATGCTCAATAATCTAGGTAGAAAAATCTAAAAAAGCTAAGTCTGGTCCTCTAGACCTGATGGTCCAGAGGTGGTCCTCCATGATCATGTGAGCAGCTGGTTTCGGCTGTCATCAGCCAACTGGTTGATCTACTGTGAGAGGGTGCTATTTATGGATGAATACAGGAGATGAAAAATGGATAAAATATACAGTGAAATGAACAAATAATTAGAACACGACAACATACGAAGACTCAGAACCTAAAATATGTAATGTTGAAAATGTGATTGATGCAAATTTTTTTCCTGTAATAAAAGATAGCGAATATTATAATGAAGAGCAGTTTAATGACATCAATATATCAAATGGAGTTCTCTCTATTATTCACTTTAATAGCAGAAGTATAAATGCAAACATATCCAAAATAACAGATTACTTAAAACAATTAAATAGAACTTTTACAATAATAGTGCTGTCAGAGACATGGCTCAATGACAATAACACAAGTAATATTCACATCGAGGGGTATGAATTATATCATATGAACAGAAATAATAGTGGTGGAGTCGCTCTATTTGTCAATAATGAAATCAAATGTAAATTAAATAGTGAAATGTCAATAATAGTTGATAATATTATGGAAATGATAACAATAGAAATATAATAAACAAAAACGATAAAAACATAATAAGTTGTGTATATAGATCACCAGGAGCAAATATAGAAATCTTCACGGATAAAATCTTGGAGCTAATGGAGAAGAGTTTTAATTAAAAAAAAAATTTTGTGTGGAGACTTTAACATTGATATGGGAAATAAAACAGATTCAAATAACATAAGCACATTTATAAACTCAATGTACAGTTTAAATATGTATCCATTGATATCAAAGCCAACAAGAATTACAACTCATAGTGCCACAATAATTGATAATATTTTCACAAATATAACAAATGGGGACGTGATAGGTGGTATCTTAACGACCGACTTAAGTGATCATTTACCAGTTTTCACAATCTATAAAAATGATCAAAGCATCACAAAAGCAGTCACAATGAAGAAAAAGATCATAAACACATCAAAAAAAGTTTTGGAAAAATTGAAAGAGGATCTAGATAAACAAGACTGGAATGATGTGTATGTTGATGATGCGAACAGAGCATATGATGAGATTATGAATATCTTGGAAGCTCTGTATGAAAAGAATTGTGTGCAAACAAATTATACAAAGAGAAATACGATTTGATCAACCATGGATGACAAAAGGGTTGAGAAATGCTTGTAAAAAAAAAGAAGAATTATTTGTATTCATGTTTCTTGAAATTGTGAAGTCAGAGCGCTGAAGAAAAATATAAAAAGTATAAAAATAAATTAGTAGGGATTATAAGGAAAGGAAGGGTTATGACCGAAAGAACGAGATCTCGGATACAAGCGGCTGAAATGAGTTTTCTCCGCAGGGTGTCTGGACTCTCCCTTAGAGATAGGGTGAGAAGCTCAGTCATCCGGGAGGGACTCGGAGTAGAGCCGCTGCTTCTCCACATCGAGAGGAGCCAGTTGAGGTGGCTCGGGCATCTGGTTAGGATGCCTCCTGGACGCCTCCCTGGTGAGGTGTTCCGGGCATGTCCCACCGGGAGGAGACCCAGAGGAAGACCCAGGACACGCTGGAGGGACTATGTTTCTCGGCTGGCCTGGGAACGCCTTGGGATTCCCCCAGAGGAGCTGCTCCAAGTGGCTGGGGAGAGGGAAGTCTGGGCCTCCCTACTTAGGCTGCTACCCCCGCGACCCGACCCCGGATAAGCGGAAGAAAATGGATGGATGGATGGATATAAGGAAACATAAGAAAGAATATTATAGTAAATTATTAGATAAAAGTAATGGTGATATGAAAGCAACATGGCGAGTAATGAATAGTGTCCTGAAGAATCATAAAGCAAAAACTGGTATTTCAAAATATTTTGTAAAAGACAACGATGAAATTCATGATGAAAATGAAATTGTTAATGGATTTAATCAATATTTTGTGAATGTTGGATCAAGCCTTGCAGCTAAAATACCAAAAGTAGATAAAAATGCGATCCACTCAATTACAGGTTGTGCAAATAGTATTTTTCTAAATGGAACTAACAAAGAGGAAATAATGAATGTAGTAAAACATCTTACAGACAAGAGATCTAAAGACTGGGTGGACATGGATATGATGTTTGTGAAGGACATAATGAGCCATGTTATTGAGCCGTTCACATACATATGTAACTTATCATTTTCAACAGGAATATTTCCAGATAATATGAAAGTAGCTAAGGTCGTTCCTCTTTTTAAAAATGGTGAAAAATGTGTATTCAACAATTATAGACTGTAAAGGATTATGAGGAGGTCACTATTAATACTGACCTCTTTACCTTAATTAATTTACTTATTCAGATTGAATAGTAATTTCACGGATTCTTTTCTTTTTCAGTTTACCCAATATTTCTGTGATCTTTATGATGGATAAATAAACAGAGCTATAGAGTGACAATGGACACGTTAACTTAGTTGGTATGCCAGGCGACACTACCATTTATTTAAAATAAATCACTAAATTAACACCATTACACTTGATTGATATGATTTCACTTTCTTTCAATTTGATACGTCAGCACACTTAAATTCAACACAACAGACTTCAATACTGGATGTTAACATATTTAGTCTGTGGGCTCTTTAGCTTAAAATAGTTTCCAGCTTAGATTGAGAGAAAAAGATAGGAGGAAAGATGGGTTAAAGGAAATTGTCTTGAGCATGTTGCCAAAGTGACACTTCTCATCAGATTTCTGCTAAAATCCAGGTACGTTTTGTAAACAGCTCTTTACCTTTTGACGACGAGTCTGATAAAGAGATGACACCAGCCTGTAAGATGCACAGTCCTTCAGGCCCAGTTCGTCTGAACTGGTCATTCGTTTACGTTTCCAACGTCTCCTGGGTCCTGCTTGGTCATCAGAAAATATGTCAGCTCTTGGCCTCTGACTTCAAGATAAGCTTATTCCAGGAAGGAATAAACAAAGTTTTGAGCTTACGCTCGTTCGAAGTGGATTCATAACAGCATGTTATACAATCCTTAGCTGAATGACTGTCCTTGGCGGGTGACAGGCATTCATTCAGCTCTTTGGGACGTCTTCATGTCTCTTTGAAGCTCCCAGCAAACTCTGACGTTCCAGCCCCAGCTTAGAACTTAGTAAGGAACAAAGAGAGGAGTGAGGCTTGTCTCTTTTTCATTGGTCCACTTGTTATCACTATTCAAGGTGAAATTCAGCGCAGAGAAGGAAATTGTTTAGGAAAAGTATCTGAGTGAGAGACTTTCAGACGCTAGATGAGAGTTTTAGCTTAAACTCGACAAAAACAATTTCAGTGTAAGTCAGTTTGACATTTTAGCTGAACTTTGACACCTTTTCACTTGCAGAAAT
>JBBPBX010023087.1:26945-40842 GCA_038048925.1 Garcialebias charrua | reverse complement strand
TTTTTTTCATTGTGGAGAAATTGAGTACCCTACTTTGAATAAATCAAGCATGAAGTTAAACGGAGTATTAATTTACTCTGTCTATTAGTACTAGTATCCACACATTTGCAAAGGAATTGACAGGAAAACTGCTAAACCTAGTCATTGCTTGTTGTGGGTATAACATCCTATAAAATTCAGTTTTATGTTAGTTTTGGTCAAAGCTTTAAAGAGCTGCTGCAGAGGGACCAAAGAGCCACAGGTTGCAGACCCCTATACTACAGTAGATGATCCAAAAGTAGAGAAATGTCTAAAGTGTTGCCTACCTATAAGATTTTTTCCACGAAGCGGACCGTGCCAGGAGAAGCGGTCTGCCCCTCTGACACACACGCGGTTGGATACATGATGGACTCATGGGGACAGTGGCAGCCTATGTGTATGACCGTGTTGACTGTCGAAGACGTGGAAGATTTGTGGATTATTGGCCTATTGGTAGCAGCTGCTCTGTTTTTTGGCGTCGGTGGAGCTGTCTGTTACCTGAAGCTGAGGAGAGCTTCGGCGGCTATCAGCGCGCTGGCGAAACTCCCTGATCAGCAAGATTCTCTGATCCGAGCCGTGAGCTCCTCATCCCAGCTGTTGTATGAGCTCAATCGCACGTTGGGAGCGGCGGACTGCCGCGGACCTGCTGGGCGCTTTGGAACTCGTTTGCAGCCGCCCGGGCTCCATCAGGGCACGGAAGGGGGTTCATAGAATCGGAACCTCATATGATTTGGAATTTTGGCCCTGAAACAGCGTCTGGACTTGGAAGGCTGCAGTGAAAAAGAACATTGTGGTCTGAATTGGAACAAACAAAGAGACTATCTAATCTGGTTTCTGCACATGTCCTTGAAAAGAGGCCTGTTTGGAAACTTTTCTCCTGGAGCGTAGAGCTGGAGTGTCACTGCTGACCTCACCCGCCCTCCCCCCCCCAGAGATCTCTGTGTGTGCCTCGGATAACGCCCAGCTGCACAACTGCTGAACTGTGTTCTCTGAAGTTACTCGCAGACTCTATATCTCCTTGCATGTCGTCAAAACTGCAACAATGTCTCGTGTGGTTGTGCTTCTGCTGATAGAGTTTTTGGGACTTTATCATGGAGTGTCTTCAGGCAATCTTTGATAAATTCTTTTTTTGAATATCACAAATGATACCTATTGTGTTTTTCCTTTTTCCATATCTGTTTTGCTCTCATTCAGGATGGATGAGAGATGGCCGCGCTGACGAACATACATATGTTTTGAATATATATGTTTTGAATTGCTGCAGCTTAACATTCTCTACCCCTCCTCTGGATGACTGTGTTTACATGATCACGTTGTATACATAGTTCCCAGACACGCCCCAGTATTGCGCAATAGCTCCGTCCGCAC
This sequence comes from Garcialebias charrua, assembly GCA_038048925.1. Lineage (NCBI taxonomy): Eukaryota > Metazoa > Chordata > Actinopteri > Cyprinodontiformes > Rivulidae > Garcialebias > Garcialebias charrua. The sequence goes on along the minus strand of JBBPBX010023087.1, from coordinate 39,456 downwards.
CATATCTGTAGGCAGAAGAAAGGCAAAGATGGCGAACAAGCAGACACGAACAACCAGAGCGTGTTGGAGGTTAGCATAGAGTTAGCACTGGAGCGGAGGGTCCCTCCAGCTCAGACACGAACAACCAGAGCAAATTATACGGACAAAAACACAGCCACCCCACAGCTTCACCAAGGAACAAGAGAACATGGCAGTGGTCGGAGTTGAGTTTGAGAAAGAAATCATGGCAGACGAATCAGACAACTAGTCACAAGTTACTCTGATATCATTAATTATTTAATTACCGTACTACAAGGAGCGCACACGGAGCTTCACAGCTTTAAATCCAAAAAAGATGTGTAAACTGTCTCAATCATATCTAACCAGCTAAATAAAGGTTTAACTAAAATAACACACAGCCAGCACCAGCACTTTTGAGTGTTACCGTAGCATGTTGTTAGCACTGGAGCGGAGGGTCCCTCGCTCAGGTCAGACGGCGTGGAACCGTTGCGGGGGCACGTCCCATGGGACCGACGCGTCGCCCGCACGACGGCTCCAGTCCTCCTTTCCCCACTGGGGTGGTCTCCATGCCGGTCCGGAGGACCGGCATGGACCGTGAGGCCAGCCATTGTTGCGTTAGCGAGATGCTAAGCTAACCACAGCATGCAAGACGGTGTCGCTAAATAATGAAAAAAAAACCAGCTCTAACACACAGACAGTTGTACTCTAACATTGTTTCATAAAATGATTTATGTAGAATATTTTGTTTACCGGCCAAAGGCAGATGTCTTCAGAGCAGATCGAGCAGAGTTGGGGCTGCAGGCTGCTCAGCTGTGAGCTTCTCCGATGAGATAAATCCTTCATGTTTACTTTTTTTTTTGATTGAGTGAAACCTGCGCGTTGCCCAAACGTCTACCCGACTGGAAAAACCACTGACACAACACGAAGTAACCATTGTAATTAATTAGAAATTAACAAAAAAAACAACGTGAAAAATGGACATCCATTTGAATGCGCTCAAACTGCAGCAAAACCTACAAGTGGGAGGGTCAAACAGGACAACCCACAGATGTGACGTCACATGGGAACTATGTATTGGTTTACTGGTGCAATGTTAATAAAAAATCTCTTATCTCTCTTATCTCTTACTTTGTGGTCCAGACTGATCAGCCTAACACAGAGCTGCAGCTTTACAACAAATTCATTCTAACTTCACAAAATTCAAATTCTTTCAACACAGAACAAATTTAAAGAAAAGGCAACAATGTATGAAGTTAAACGGAGTATTGGGCAGCACAGTGGCACAACTGGTACACTGACAGATGAAAGCAATTTTTTAAAATCCTTTTTGTTTTCACCCTAATGCATGTATTGTAGTGTATAGTACATCATTTCACTGTCACGTGTCAAGTCTTACCGATTTTCCGTCAACTATACCGATTTTTTTTTAGCAGAATTGCTAATAACATGTTAATAAGCTTGTCTAAACTTTTGCCATGTCAAAAAAAATTAACTTTCTAATTTCCTGGTTAAATATATTTCACATTTATTGCTATATGTGGTAATAGCAACAACAACCAAAAAGGCATATTTACCAGAAGAATCATGTAATTGTTTCATTTTGTGGTGTCTGCAGAGCAAACCTCAGCTGTAGAAGAATCCCTCAGCCCCACAGAGATCTCTCCCTCTGCAGAGAGCTTCAAACCCACCACGCCTGGAGCTTCTCAACAAAAAGCTGCTGCTGTGCAGCCGGTGATGGGCATCAGCCAGAGAGTTCGAACAGAACCCAAGAAGAAGAAGAAGGACCTCGGCATGGCTGGTAGCTTGCACCTGTAGTTTGAATTAGCCATATTTGACAGGCAGGACCTAAAAATCTTTCTAATATTTCCACTTTTATCTTTTGCTTTTTTACAGGTTATGTCCTGGGCATCCTCATGATGACAGTTATTATCCTGCTTGGAGTCGGCATCACTCTGGGCTACTTCTATAAGAGGTCAGGAGCTGAAACACACCGTCAGTTTTTTTCAACCTTTATTTAGTCAGGTAAATCTCATTGAGCCTCGAGGGCTCATTTACAAAAGCGACCTGCTACAAACTAAAGAATGATGAACAGCAATGGTAGAATTTCCTTAAACAACAAACAACAGAAAAAAAAAAGAAAATAAAAACGTAGGAGAGAAATAGAAAGTGAAATGCAAAGTATCAAAACTAGCAAAACACCACAAGGTAGATGTACAAAATCAAAAACAGGAACATATCTGCAATGGTTTTTGCCAGGTTTCCAGTTCACATCAGGGTTTAACCCCCAATTTACACTACATGCGTTCCGGCTTCGCTCCGCTCCGGTCCGACCTCTGCAGCAAATACGCACCCATTGTAATCAATGAGAGCATTTACACTGGCTCCGCACGGCGGCGGCGAGCGGACGGCAGTCCGTCAAAATTAGAACCGATCCTATGCGAGTCGTCCTCGTCACAAACTACGAGCTTTTCTTCTTCTGCCGGATGCCGGAGCTGTGCCGGAGTAAACTTTTAAAGATTACGTCGCACCAACAGGAAAAGGAACGAGCACAACATCCGTATTTACAAAATAAAATCACCACGGGCGGACTAATCCTAGCTCTATACGGATTTATTTGTACAAAAATGCTGTCAAACTGTCAAACTATCATTTATGACTACAATCAAACAGCGAGGCAGTCTCTACTGTTGTTCTCCTTCTTCCACCGAATGAATTGTTTTGTTCTGACTTCCTTATTTATCACTTGATTTATCGCGCGATCTCGCAATTCCCGCGCATGCGTCTCGGAGCGGCGCATCCAGGCGGACCGGACGGAGCGGAGGTAGTGTAAACTGGACTTGAAACGCTCAGCTGCGACCTGCGGAGCGGAGCCGGAACGCATGTAGTGTAAAATTGGCGTTAGAAAACTTCTTTGTCACAGTGTGAACTTCTTTGTGGAGGTCGGTCTCTGTGACACCGTCCTGGACTGGTTTAAATCTTTCCTCTCCAATAGGCTGGAATGTGTTAGTCTTGGCAACGCCACGTCCCAGACAGTCTCTGTCTCCTGTGGTGTCCCTCAGGGGTCGGTTCTGGGGCCCCTGTTGTTTTCCCTTTACATGCTGCCTTTAGGTCAAATTATTAATCAGTTCAACATTTCTTTTCACTGTTATGCCGACGATACACAGCTTTACATCAGGACTGGAGCATCCTCATCTTCCACCTTGTCATCTCCATCTTCACTCACTGCCCTCTCTGCCTGCCTGGAGGCAATTAGGGCATGGATGAATCAGAACTTTCTTCAATTAAACTGCTCCAAGACCGAGGCCATACTGATTGGCACCCCTCACCAGGTACAGACATCTACTATAACAACACTTTCCTTTTCTGGACAAGACATCCCCCTCTCCACCTCTGTTACTAATCTTGGAATAAAAATGGACTCCAATCTTACATTTGAAAATCACATTAAGCTTCTGTTTAAAACTTGCTTCTTCCATCTTCGAAACATCTCTAGACTTCGCCCATCCCTAACTTTTTCCGATGCTGAGAAGCTCGTCCATGCTTTTGTCTCCTCCAGGCTCGACTACTGCAACTCCCTGTTTATTGGAATCCCTGGCAAAAACCTTCAGAAACTTCAATATATTCAAAACAGTGCTGCAAGGATCTTGTTGCGAGTTCGTAAATTTGAACATATTACGCCCATTCTTCATAACCTTCATTGGCTTCCTGTCGCCTACAGAATTCAGTACAAAACTGCTCTCATTACACATCAATGCTTACATGGAGCTTCACCAGATTATCTGAAGGATATTCTTATTCCACACTCATCCACCCGGTCGCTGCGGTCACAGAACAGTAATCTCCTTCACATTCCGAGAACCAAATTAAGGACCATGGGAGACCGGGCTTTCAGTGTGGCTGCCCCCCGCCTGTGGAACTCTCTTCCTGACTGTCTGAGGGTCCCACAGTCTGTGGTTGACTTTAAGAGCGGCTTGAAGACCTTTCTTTTCAACCGAGCATACTCTGCCTCCTCATGATTCTACTTTTGATCTTAGTTGATACTGTTATTGATTTTACTTGTTTTATTACTTGTTTTATTGACATTTAATTTCTGTTGCACCGTGTAGCACTTTGAGATTTTCATTAATGAAAAGTGCGTTATAAATTGAATTCATTATTATTATTATTGTCACTTTCTTCATTCGTCTGTTAATCACATCCACTTTGGTTTTGACATGAAGCCAAAGGTTGATGATGCTTGAAGACTTTTTACACCTGCATGCTCTGTTAATCTGCTGATTGTGTCAGTGCTGTGTGTCAAACACCCCACAGACTTTCTGTAACACTGCACAGCACAATCAGACCAGGTTGGACCCAGCACCGACTTCAGCACAGCAGAGACATGAGCTGCTCCGCTGCAGTGATTTGTCTTCTGATTAGCTGTTCAGAGAAATCAGACGGATTTTAATATTCAGTTTTTAAAGAAATGCATCGTTCCCAATGTGGCTGTTTGTCGTCTCTAAAGATACAGGTAGTCCTCTGGTTACGATGGCCTCGAGTTACGACGTTTCGTGGTTACGACGCATCTCTCATCAAAAATTAAAAAACAATTTTTTAAAGTATAAAAAAATTCTGTACCGTATTTTCCGTTGTAAAGGTCGCACCGTTGTATAGGTTGCAGTGTCCAATTATTGCCAAAAAAACGGAAAAATCCATAAATAGGTCGCACCGGTGTATAGGTCGCACCTACATCACCGCCGACGTAACGCGTCATCCACCGCTGACGCGCCGCGTGACCGCTGAGTCAACCCGGCAATATGGACCGAGTGTTTAGCTCTGCTGCTAATGTCTGCCAGAAGCTAACAGAAGCTAAACACGAGACGAGTCCGTCTCTGAAAACACGAATAAAAAATCGAATCTCATCTCAAATGTTTTCTCCAGGACATAGTTAAGTACATTGGAGCCTTATAATTACTCTGTAAGCAGAAATAAATATACACCCAGTGGTTTCGAAGCTATTTATAACCTAAACAGAAGCTAACAGAAGCCAACACGAGACGAGTCCGCCTCTGACACGAATAAAAAATTGAATTTTATGTCAAATGTTTTCTCCAGGACATAGTTAAGTACATTAGAGCCTTATAATCACTCTGTAAGCAGAAATAAATATACACCGAGTGGTTTCGAAGCTATTTATAACAAATACAGAAGCTAACACTAGAAGCTAAATGCTACAAAAATATCTTTTTTTAATTTTTTTATCTCAAACATCTAATAAAGGTACTCACTTGTAAACATCCACACTGTGATTCCATTCTGTAAGTTTCAGAAAAATCCGCTGAGTGGTTCTTGACTTATCTTGCTAACAAACAGCAAACAAACAGAGCTAACAGGTTACATCCAGACCAGGAGGCCGACAGAGTCAGTCCGAGCAGAGGAGCTTTTTTTCGGACACCTGAGCTGGAAACGGTCTTCTTCTTCTTCTTGGGTCGGTGTACTCCTCTGGAAGTGGTACTGCACTGCGTCCCTAGCGGCCGAAAGTGGTACTGCACCATATTCTGCCATAGTGAAAAAGGGTCATAACTGACCCAAAAATTGGTCTAAAAATATGGGAAAAAATCCATGAATAGGTTGCACTGGTGTATAGGTCACAGGCCTTGAAAAAACCATAAAAAGGTGCGACCTATACACAGGAAAATATGAAAAGCCGAGTTACGCAGTTCCATCAATCCATCCATCTTCTTCCGCTTATCCGGGGTCGGGTCGCGGGGGTAGCAGCCTAAGTAGGGAGGCCCAGACTTCCCTCTCCCCAGCCACTTGGAGCAGCTCCTCTGGGGGAATCCCAAGGCGTTCCCAGGCCAGCCGAGAAACATAGTCCCTCCAGCGTGTCCTGGGTCTTCCTCTGGGTCTCCTCCCGGTGGGACATGCCCGGAACACCTCACCAGGGAGGCGTCCAGGAGGCATCCTAACCAGATGCCCGAGCCACCTCAACTGGCTCCTCTCGATGTGGAGAAGCAGCGGCTCTACTCCGAGTCCCTCCCGGATGACTGAGCTTCTCACCCTATCTCTAAGGGAGAGTCCAGACACCCTGCGGAGAAAACTCATTTCAGCCGCTTGTATCCGAGATCTCGTTCTTTCGGTCATAACCCAAAGCTCATGACCATAGATGAGGGTGGGAACGTAGATCGATCGGTAAATTGAGAGCTTTGCCTTTTGACTCAGCTCTCTCTTCACCACGACAGACCGGTACAGCGCCCGCTTCACTGCGGACGCTGCACCTATCCGCCTATCGATCTCACGCTCCAGTTTTCCCTCATTCGTGAACAAGATCCCGAGATACTTAAACTCCTCCACTTGGGGCAGGACCTCCTCCCCGACCCGGAGAGGGCATGCTACCCTTTTCCGGCTCAAGACCATGGCCTCGGATTTGGAGGAACTGATCCTCATCCCGGCCGCATCACACTCGGCTGCAAACCGCTCCAGTGAAAGTTGTAAATCACGAACTGATGAAGCCAGTAGGACCACATCATCTGCAAAAAACAGAGAAGCGATTCTAAGGTCACCAAAACGGATCCTCTCAACACCTTGGCTGCGCCTAGAAATTCTGTCCATAAAAGTTATGAACAGAATCGGTGACAAAGGGCAACCTTGGCGGAGTCCAACTCTCACCGGAAACGAGCCTGACTTACTGCCGGCAATGCGGACCAAGCTCTGACACCGGTCGTACAGGGACCTAACAGCCCTTATCAAAGGGCCTGGTACCCCATACTCCCGGAGTACCCCCCACAGAACCCCCCGAGGGACGCGGTCGAATGCCTTCTCCAAGTCCACAAAGCACATGTAAACTGGTTGGGCAAACTCCCACGCACCCTCCAGGACCCTGCTGAGGGTGTAGAGCTGGTCCAGTGTTCCACGACCAGGACGAAAACCACACTGCTCCTCCTGAATCCGAGGTTCGACTATCCGACGGACCCTCCTCTCCAGAACCCCTGAATAGACCTTACCAGTTACGCAGAGTTACGCAGTTTTACGTCGTAAATGGAATGCGGAGGAATACACTGCACTGTAGTACTGTACTGTGAACGTGGTTTTACGTCGTAAACGGAATGCGGAGGAATACACTGCACTGTAGTACTGTGAACGTGGTTTTACGTCGTAAACGGAATGCGGAATACGGCAGATGGACCGGTTTTACGTCGTAAACGTAAAGCAGCGGCGGAAAATATTGTACTGTACTTTACGCGGTGCAGCGGCGGAGGAATACTGTACTGTACTGTGAACGCGGTTTTACGTCGTAAACGGAAAACGGAATACAGGTACAGCGGATGGACCGAGGAGAACGGCGTCAACAGCATCCTGGTAGGCCATTAACTGTTTTTGCCCTTCATTATGACTCCCAAACATACCGGTATGTGGTTTTTGATAATTATGTAGGGTCAGTGGCGGACTTAGACATTTTGGGGCCCCAGGCAAACCTTTGTAAAGGGGCCCTGTACCGGTCTGTCGTGGTGAAGAGGGAGCTGAGTCAAAAGGCAAAGCTCTCAATTTACCGATCGATCTACGTTCCCACCCTCATCTATGGTCATGAGCTTTGGGTTGTGACCGAAAGAACGAGATCTCGGATACAAGCGGCTGAAATGAGTTTTCTCCGCAGGGTGTCTGGACTCTCCCTTAGAGATAGGGTGAGAAGCTCGGTCATCCGGGAGGGACTCGGAGTAGAGCCGCTGCTTCTCCACATCGAGAGGAGCCAGTTGAGGTGGCTCGGGCATCTGGTTAGGATGCCTCCTGGACGCCTCCCTGGTGAGGTGTTCCGGGCATGTCCCACCGGGAGGAGACCCAGAGGAAGACCCTGGACGCTGGAGGGACTATGTTTCTCGGCTGGCCTGGGAACGCCTTGGGATTCCCCCAGAGGAGCTGCTCCAAGTGGCTGGGGAGAGGGAAGTCTGGGCCTCCCTACTTAGGCTGCTACCCCCGCGACCCGACCCCGGATAAGAGGAAGAAAATGGATGGATGGATGTTTTATTATTGCAATAAAAGGCTCTAAATCAAGTCTTACACCAAAATTCAACAACACTAAATAAACACAAACAAATAGAGAGGGTAGATGTGAGCAATACAGTAGAAATATATTTTCCTAAATTATAAGATTTTCACAACTTTAATTCTTTTAACGTTATATTACATATTCTGTAACAGGGAACAGTTGTTAGATCAATGTGAAAAAGTGAGTGTGTGTAGTTGAGATGTGGTACTTTGAGATGAATTCACACACTGGCTTGATATGAACAGCAAGATGTCCAGGCATGAGACACTTTTTACAGCATTAAGTGATCATGAATTACCTTGATTATTCAGCTGGACTTCTATGAAAGTTGTCTTCTGTCTTGTTTCTGGTCTTTAATGATGCATGTTTAAAGACTGCATCTGAAAAAACAACAAATGTTAGTGTTGGAGGAAATAAAAGAAAAAATAAGACATTATTACATTTAACACATGTGAAGGCTCTCATTTATCCAAGTTTCCATAATTAAGACTGGAAGTTTTGACTTCTTTTTAAACCTTAAAACTTACACAGACTGTAAGACGTACTGTAAACTAAATGACTCAAATAATGTCACAGATTTTTCCACCTGGATTATTGAGCATGCATCAGGGAATGTCACTTTTCATTTATATCAATTTTTACATTTTAGATAACATTTTAATTTAGCAATCCTAGCCTTTTGATTCTGTTGTTTTAAACTAACAGTGGCATTTCTGTCCAAAGCAAACCTGTCATTATTAAAAAACACATTTTTGCATTACTCTGAAAGCTATAAGTTGTGCTTTATAATGTATTTAATGGAGGGACTATGGACCAAATAACAAAACAATGATAGTCTGATGAAGTTTTAACAGTCAAATATTTTGTAAAATGGTTGAGAATTTTTTTTTTATAGATAACTGTGGAATATTTTAGATCTATTCTATTCAATGTAAAGTCCGAATAATTTAATAATACTGTATACTAAGCAAGCAGGGCAGAGAGCTAAAGTAGGTAAAATATATAATCCCCTCTCTCCTATTTAAGTCAGAAGATTTAGGTCGAATATCTTTTAATATTTTGATACAGAAAGAAAACGTGAAAATAGTGGTTGTCTCAGCTGATTACTGTTAGGATTTCTTTTACCCAACCTACAAAATAATTTCTAAAACTCGTACCTCATCTTGCTGTAAATACTTTATCTTCATCTTGAGTCACTGCCTCGGCGCCATTAACTTCCTCCTGGATCCTGATGTCCGGTTCCGCCACACTTTTAAATGGGCCGCTGCCGCTCGTGACCGTCATTAGCAGTTGATGAAGTTTTAGAATTCGACCCATTAAAAAAGGTTGTCACTTTCGGTAGTGAAGAAACATACGTTATTGTTTTTTGACGCTTTTTACGTTTTTCAGCTCCGCTTTTCTGTCTCCTGTCTCCCGCTTCCTTCTCACACAAAACAGCAGCGAGCATACAGCACTTCCTGGATTAGTGGGTGACGTCATGACGCATGACGGAATAGTCCATTTTAGTAGGGGGGTACAGAACTCAACCGTTTTTTCTGTTGCGTTTTTAAAGATAGTTTTCATCGTAACTATAATTATTTTTATGTTAAACGTACATTAACAAGCAGGAGCAATGTTAGGGATGTAGGTGACGGCTGGGGTCCCTGCTTATTGGCGGCCCCTGCTCATTGGCGGCCCCTGCTCATTGGCGGCCCCAGGCCCCGGCCTTGTTCGCCTGAATGGTAGATCCGCCACTGTGTAGGGTACTGTGTTAGGATAGGCTAAGTGCTTGGTAATACAGTACTGTACATGTATACGGTGCTGTATGTACGTATATTCCGACTTACGTCGAAAATCGGTTTACGCCGCCGCATAGGAACGGATCTATGTCGTAATTTGAGGACTACCTGTAATTTTATATCAAAACAACATGATCTGAGAAGACTGTAACTCTAGAAGGACTTGCAGAGCTTTCCGTGCTGGTGCAGCTTTGAAAGAAAAGCTTTACCTTACAGTAGTGTGAATAAATCCTCAAAAGTGTATTGCTGATTGATTTAAAAAGCCATCCCATGCAGGAAAGTGGCGTTTCCATTTGCTTTAATGCACCAGCACGGTTTTCCCTCACTGCAGGCTTGCCAATGGAGCACGAGCTGCCTGCTCAATAACAGGCGGCGATTTTGCCACCTACACTGACAGATGAAAGCAATTTTTACAAAGCCTTCTCGTTTTCGCCCTAATGTATGTACTGTAGTGTATATACATCATTTCACTGTCATACGTCAAGTCTTACAGATTTTTCATGACTATAAATGTGCATAGAGTCTTACGGATATTTCAGAACCTCTGCTTGAAATTTATTTTACGTCTCAGAGTCGACCCGTGAGCAAACACTAAAGTTGCCTCCTCCTCGTCCTATTCCCTTCCTCCCTCACTGCTCACGTGAGCCCAAAATATGCAATTCATGTGTAAAACCAGTGACTATAAACCAAATCAACCATGCCAGATCAAATGTTATAACATCTTTAAAGTACACTTTACTTGGTGAATACAACATAAGTTTAAACGCAGAACCAAAAGATGATTGAGAAACTAAATAACTACTTCATAATAAAAAAATGTAATGAAGTCAGCCTACATCCCACAATCCCATAATGTACTGTATTTAATTATATGAAGGGAATGTTTAATGAATCAAATAAAAATCATCAGGATCATCACAGCAGATGATCTAAGAGTTACATTTTTCTAATTAAGTCTGAGAGCTACATTTAAAATATATTTTGTAGGGGGAAAAATAAATGTTTATTCAGATTTGGTCTGCGGGCCTTGAGTTTGACACATGTGCTTTAAACTATATGAACTAACAGAACCAACAACTGGGCTCACAGTGATAATGTAAAAAGAGGTGGGAGAGGAATAACATTTAGATTGAACATTATGAACAGAACATTTAGCTAAGTAGAGAAAACAAAAAAAATAAAAAGTAGACCGACGTGAAACGGAAGCAGAACAGATTTAATCTTAAACTTCCCTGAGGAACATGAGGTGGAGTTTCCTTTAGCGCCAGTTTTCCTCCCAGTTCAGGCTGCAGAGCATGTGCTGGTGTGAAATGTACAAACACAGTTTATTGATGAGCAGACCACGCTCAGCTGAAAGTACCATAATGTCGTTCTGCAACAAATTTATCATTACTGTTTTATACCGGTGTCTCGATTTCCTTCTACAAAATTGACTGACAGCTGCTGATGATTATTACCGGTAGTGGTGTGCGGATCGATCCAAATATCTGTAATATCGATACCAACATGGTTATTGATATTGATCAATACCAGTGTAATGAGATCAATACTTTAGCTTCAGTTTCTCTGCAGTATGCGCTGCTGCAGTTTCATCAAAGATGCGACTGTGTAAGAGCTGCTCCTGTCACAGCACAGAGCAGGCAGGGCCCACAGAGAGGCTGCTGGGAAGATTTATTTGAACTCGAGGCTTTGGAGGTTGTTTTTATTTATTGTATTTTTATTTTATTTTTTTAATTTATTCATTTCAAATTTAAAAGAACTCAAAAAACTATTTACAACACCACATAAATAAAATAAAATAAACAGTACATGAAATGAAAGGAAGCAGAAGAAGATAAAATCTTATTATGTCTGCCCCTTCTTTAACAAAATTCATTAAAACAATCAATTTAAACAACAGTAATCCACAAAAAACATTACACAATAGATAACTCATCATACTTTACCATACATAAAATTTTGATACAAACCAATTTATATATATTTTTCCAGAAACCTAATTTTATTCATTTTTTTTTAAACAAAGACATTGATTTTGCAACGTTAATATAATTTTCTAAACCATTCCATAGACCTATTCCATAAATTAAAGTCACTCATTATTTTTGATTTGCAATTATTTTTTCAAACCCAGAAAATAAATTCACTTAAGAGGAGAAATTTTGTTTTATTCCTTTACATCCTAAATATATTTTTCTGTTTCATAACATTTGTTGCAGTGTGATAACTTTGTACAGTTTATTTAAGAAGAAGAAAAAAAACCATTTAAAAAAGGAGTGCAATGAAGGGACAATTTTTATTTACCGGTAATTATCATAGTTTCTGAACACCATGTTTTAATTTATTCTTGAGTGATCATTTTGTGCACTCTGTTTTAGGGAAAAAAATCCAGTCATCACAAAGTATGGAGAAAATTTTGTTACTGTTCTATTTTTTCAGAAAATACTTTTGTTATAATAAAGTATTTTTTATTTACTTTTAAACTTTGCCTAATTCTATCCTGGGTTGTAACTAATAAATGATCCAAAGGGGGTGATCACAAAACACTTAAACGTCATCAAAATTCACAGTAATTATTTTAAAGTATTGTATCCGTATCAGTATCGGCGATACTGGACCTGTATTTACTTGGTATTGATCGATACCAAATGTTGCAGTATCACACACACCACTACTGGTTATGACTTCACAACTCGTTCCACGCCCGTCA
>JBBPBX010023087.1:0-26565 GCA_038048925.1 Garcialebias charrua | reverse complement strand
CGTAAGGAAGTCTGCACATTATCTCCAGTTATGTGACGAGCAAAGTGACAGCTAAATGTTGTGAAAGCGGGGGATCCGGTTCTTGTTGGCACAAAATGTTCTCCGCCTGCGTTTGGCTGTCCTGTTTGGTTCGCAGCTCCTTGTCATTTATAGTTAGGAAGTGAGTTTTAAAAAGGAAACGTGCGTCACGTCGCAGCAGGGCTAATGCGTGCCCTCACTGCACAGCGTCGTCTTCAGCAGTGGGACTGATGAGCAGAATGATTCATCTGCAGCAGCTCCATTGGACGATCACGTCCCACTCCAACAAGTCCGTGACGGTGCAGAGCAGGGGATTGTGGGGGTTTGTTGACAGGAACACTGCTCCTTTTTGGTCCTGAGAACCAAAAAGCTCTTCAGTGATGGCCAGGTGATTGTTTTTCCTGCGATGCTGCTTCAAGCTGTCCACGCAGGCTGTTCGCTTCACGGAGATGAGAATGGATCCACTCCATCATCATCTCCGCGTGTTAAACTTTGACCGGCAGATGGCTCGTTGTGCCAAGTGCAAAGACAGAAACAGAGGGAGCGGAGCTAACGTGGGATGTTTGCTAGGCAACCAGCTCCAAGACGCTTCTGCAAACAGTGTGTCACGTCACCCAACAGAAGGGTTACTTAGCAAATCACTGGAAATAGATGAAACAAACACAGTGTGTTGGTTAAACAGAACGTGCATCATGATGCACTGAAGCAGCAGCGCTGGCGGTGCAGTTTCTCACTGACAGCCGGTGTGGCGTGAGGGCCTGTGGCATTCTTTTTCTTTTGGGGGGCTCATGTTGGGGCTTATCTTTTGTGTCCCCTCATTTGGGCACATTGCCAGTTTGCCCCTGACTGACTGCTTTTCCATCCAGTGGCACCATCAACCAAGAAAACTAAACAGAAAGAGGTCAGCAGCAACAGGCAAACAGTCTATCAGAGAGGCAGAATGATTCAGGAAGTGATTAATAAGACTAAATTTATGACTAGAGTTGATGCGCCACCTCCACCCCCCCACATCTTGATCTACTAATAATTACACCAATAAAGCAAATCTGCAGGCCTGTGCAAAAGTCTTGAGGCATTCTTCTTCTTTAGGTTTATTTTTCGAAGAGCTGGACTTTCTTGTAACCCTTGAAAAAGTTCTCTATAGGCTTTTAGGGCGACCTGCATCATGAAGGACCCCACTCATCCAGCACTCACTTTTTACCCCTCTCCCCTCAGGCAGGAGGTTGAGCATTAAGTGTAAAACCACTAGACTGAGGAACAGCATGAATCTCTAATCAGGATAATCACTGTGATGCCACTTGATTGTCGATATGTGCTGCCGATCTCATGCTGCTGATCTCATGCTGCTGATTTATTCTATGCTGCCGTGTTTAGTTGTACTCATCTGCTCACACACTCATGTTCGTGCTGCTGTTGTTCCGCGTATTGTTGTTGTACTATTAGTACTTATCGTATTCTTAGCTTATGTATTTCTAGTTCATATCTTAGATTTTACTAGTTTTTCTTTTACATTTTATTGTTGAATGTAACTGGGGCCCTGTGCACACACAAAAAAAGTACTCAAGCAGGACTTGTTTTGAACTTTATCTGCCATTTTCCACTTTTTTAATCAATTTTCTAACATTTTTTTTAAGGAAATATTGCATTTTGTTTGCTAAGCTTGACAAACTATTGACAAACTATTGATCAAGACGATCACTTGAATATTTTATAAGAAAGTCTTACTCAATGAAAGCAAAGCACAAATAACGATGGCTCAGATATGTTGGTGTATATAATCTGTAAAACTTTTTCAAATCAATGCTGGTGCGTAATATTAGATTTGATTTTTTTAAAAGGCCATTCAGTAGAAATGTGAAACTTTGAACTAAATCTGTGCTTTGCGTTTGTGTTTAGGGCTCGAGACCTAAAGAAGCAGCGCGAGCAGCGGGTGTACGAGCGCGAGATGCAGAGGATCACCCTGCCCCTGTCGGCCTTCTCCAATCCCACCTGCGAGCTCATAGACGAGAACACCATAGTGATAACGGCCCAACAGGAGACCACCCCCGTGCAGGAGGGAGGGGACCCCCTCATGGGGCAGCATGCCCGCACTCCTGGAGCATGAGCAAGCACAAAGTCCTCAAGCAGGACGGTGATGCGATGCTTTTGGACAAAAACACCCTCCGGCTCCGTGTTTCTCTGAGTTGAACTACATGATGACTGTATTGGAAAAATATCCACACGGTCTTGTTTTCCCAGGAACGTGTGGTCACATGATGAATAGGTGTTTGATTTTTGTGTCCCGCTGGCTGTGCCGAGGGAGACAAGAAACATGTTCCTACAAAGTGTTTTGTTTTGGAGACACGCTGGAGACACAAACGTGTGTGCCCAAAAGCAGTCGTCTCTCTGTTTAGAGGGACACACGAGGCGAACGGCATATAAAAAAATGAAGGAAAGCCTCCAGCTCAGAAACTGCCTTAGCACAATTCTTCTGAATGTGTTTCTTCCCGTTTGTTCTCCGCCAGGCGAGTCGAGTTTTCCAAAACGCTAATAACGACCATCTGCAGCTTAGACATGAAAAGAAGACACGTCCTTTTTCTTCCACAGGTTAAGGAGCAACAGGAAGTGCTCTCAGGATGCACGAGGCACAAACGTTAGTCCTCAGGACAAAATAGCACTGCCACAACACAGAGGGGGTGAAAAGCAAACCCAGAGTCTGTTTTGGCAGTGCAGGACTGCGCTAAAGAAGTCTGCTGTCCTAGATTTGATTATTCAGACGTTTGCAGAGAATGGTAAATGATGGGATCACTCCTGCATTAGTTGGCATTTATTTCAAGCATTCAAAAACTATGCATGTGCATGACTGTGGAGTTTGTTTGCCTTCAGTTTTTCCATCTTAAAAAATAAAAAAACTACATTGTACTGCACAATAGTTCTAGAAAAATACATGTGTGCAAGTAGAAATCAGGACACAGAGTTTAGTTTGATCTTTATGATGCACCGTCAGGTTTTATTGTGTTTCTGTTTTACTGATAAACTGATCCACTTGTTGTGGTTGTTGCTGGACCTTCATCACTGGTGATTGTTGTAGATGTTTAATTATTTCTAGTGTCTGTGAGTTCATTTCCTGTACTCATTGTACTGTTCAGCATTTGTTTTTGGCAGGCGTCTGAATATTTTTGATGCTCAGACTGAAATAAAATGGACACTAAAGTGCAAGTTTTTTTTTTAAATAGTTAAAGTAGATATATTCTATATATACTGTATATAGATATAAACGCATATAAACACATTCACAAGCTGATCTACCCGTATCCATCCATAGAGGCTAGCTAGCAAGAATATTTTAGCTCTGGCGCCCTCTGCTGGTCGTTGTAAAGAACACAAGAGTGGTCAATCTGAGAAATGCAAGCAGAGCAAAGCGATTTAGAAGCTTCTCAGCAAAAAACAAAATGAAAGTAGTCATAATAACTAATGTCATATAAGTTTGATTTTTTAAATTAGTTCAATGTTTGTGAAGAAATACAATATATATATATAAATTATATATAATGTAATCATTATATATAATAACGGGCAGCACAGTGGCACAACTGGTAGAGCTGCTGCCTCTCAGCTAGCAGGTCCCTGGTTCAAATCCCGGTCCGGGTGCCTTTCTGGGTGGAGTTTGCATGTTCTCTCTGTGCATGCGTGGGTTTTCTCCGGGTGCTCCGGTTTCCTCCCACAGTAAAAAAACATGCATGTTAGGCTGATTGGTAACTCTAAATTGACCCTAGGTGTGAGTGAGTGAGACAGGTCCCTCTTGTGAATGAGTCCCCGTGGCTCAACGAGGCTAGCCTGTATAAATAAAGGTTGAATTGAATTGAAAAATATATAATGTATCAAAAAAGACGTTCAATACAAGATCAACTGGACTTTATTTGTTAAAGAAGACGTTTCGACCTCTATCCAGAGGGCTTTTTCAATTCTATTAGCAGACTGTGCGTGTGGAGTTATAACCGTCTTAGGAGTCACGCACCAACATATGTAAATGTATGTATATACTGTGTGTATATATATATATATATATATATATATATATATATATATATATACAGTATACATATACAGTATATACTGTTTATTCATAGATACCGGTAGATAAGATATACTGTATTTACAAGCTTCACTAAATTGAATAGTGATTACTTTTCTCAGTTAGATGAAAAATAAGAAATTAAAGTAGGTGTATATAAAAATTGCTGTATAATTTTCTTTAACAGAAATTCTATCCTGGCTTTTGGTTCCGGTGTGCCCCTCTCGTCTCCAGTCTGACCACCCCTTTAAAAAATTTCTGCAGGTCCTCTTGACTCAGTGAGGAGAACATGTCTTAAAGTCGCTTTATTTTTTTAAATATAAATCTCCCTCAGTTCTATTTCATCCCTACTGACCGCCAGAGGCGGTGCTGAAAGCACTGAATGTTCCCTTTGCGCATGCGCTGTTCGAGTAATTATATCAACGACGTCACACAGGTGTGACCGGATAAGCAATCAGAGGCTATATAGCCTAGCATTATCCGTAATTCAGTCCTTTTTTCTTCTCACGCGCGTTCGATCCAAGGCTACAGGCCTTAGGATTTTCCTTTCTCACCGTCGCTGGAGGTCCGACTGCCTGTATGCCGGAGCAGTGTGTTCACCCCAGTGTGTTCACCCTCCGCGGGCCGCGATGGTTGAAACCTTCATCAAGGTACTTCATTTGGGCTACCGTGGCTTCGCCCCTCTCCCAAAATCACAGCATTGACTACTGTGATTCAACATTGGTGAGCAGCTTTTGCTTATTTCACTGCTCCGTCCGCCTTGGGAGGAGGCTACCATGTGGATCACGTAAGTAAGTCTTTACTCTGCCTTGACTGTGGCTCTTCTATTGCCACTGGTGTGGCTCCATCCACTTTGGGAGGCAATTTCCATGTGAGGTTGACATATGAGTACGGTAAGTATTAACTCTACCGAGTCTTATTTACGTAGCCAGCTAGTGTTCTGGTCTTGTTTTTCTACTTGAGAAGGTGAGCATTCGCGCACCTTCTATCAATTACTCATACACGCGCCAACCTCTTCAATGGTTGGGCTGAACTAGCAGTGCTAGTCTGAGTTTTGGCCTTGTTTTTTATTGGTGAAGGCTAGCGTTCCTCGCACCCTCTCCCAATTCACTTTCGCCAGCCCCACAACGGTTGGGCTGAACTAACAGTGCTAGTCTGAGTTTTGGCCTCGTTTTTTATTGGTGAAAGCTAGCGTTCCTCGCACCCTCTCCCAATTCACTTTCGCCAACCTTACAAACGGTTGGGCTGAGCTAGCAGTGCTACTCTCTTTGAGTTTTGCTCGTTTTTTATTGGTGAAGGCTAGCGTTAGCGCACCCGCTCCCAATTCACTTGTCGCCAACCTTGTAAATGGTTCTGAGCTAGCGGTGCTGGTCTCTTTAAGTTTCTTGGCCTTGTTTTCTATTGGTGAAGGCTAGCGTTAGCGTACCCGCTCCAAATTCACTTTTCACTAACCTCAAACGGTTGGGCTGAACTAGCGGTAATAGTGTCTCTGAATTTTAGCCTCGTCTTTTATTGGTGACGGCTAGCGTTCGTGCACCCTCTCCCAATTCATTTCTATTGGTGAAGGCTAGCGTCCATACACTTTCTCCCAATTCATTTTTCACCAAACTTGTTCTCTATTGGTGAAGGCTAATGTTCGCGCATCCGCTAATGTTCGCGCACACTCTCCCAATTCATTTTTTGCCATACTTTTTATCTATTGGTGAAGGCTGGTGTTCGCGCACCCTCTTCCAAATTTGGCCTGTCCATCTTACGTCTTGCGTGTAGCTGACGGTGTCAGTTCCTCTGCTGAGCTAGTTTTTTCTCTTGAATAAACTGCCTACAGTAAGGAGCATGGACGGTTCTCACTGCTGCATAGATTGTGGAACTGTGCTTCAGGTGGATGATGGTCATGACCTGTGTCCTGCCCGCCTTGACCATGACCATCTGGTGGAGGCCCTGTCTGAGAACCCCTGCATGAACTGCAGCTTCATGCCTCGTTCTGTAAGAGTGGCTCGGCTGGCCCAGTTTTGCCCCGAGCTCAGCAGTGACCTCCCGCCTTCTGGACAGGAGGCTCCACTCAGGTGCTTCAAACGCCGGACTGAGGCCGCAGTCTTTGTGGCCCATCCTAGAAAGAGGCGAGCCAAGTCTGATCAGGGTCTTTCCACGAGAGTTGAACGGCTGTCTGCAGAATTAGCGGAAATGCAGTCCCTTTTCCAGGAACGCCAACTGGGTGTTGAGCCAGTGGCAGCAACTGGACTCTCCTCCCCACCCATGCCTGAGCTGGCTGAGGAGGAAGATGTTATCCTTGGCTGCCTCTATCTCTCATTTTCTAAGGGACGAGAAGGAACAGTCAGTCTCAGTGACTGGTTCCTTTTCTTCGTCTCAGAGCGTAGTTAGTGGATCAGGTGACGGCTCCATGCAGGATGTCATGCGTTTGGCCCTGACACAACGGCAGCTGGATGTCCCGCAACCACAGGGGTCCACCCAGGGTAGTGCCTTCTTCAGGCGTGGACAAGCCCCTCTTTCGTTTTCTGTCCCTCCATCAGAGGAGTACCTGAAGGAGTTGCATGGTTGTTGGTGGGACCCAAGGGCCTGGGCGCACCTCTCTGCGGATGACCGAGTGTTGGCAGCCATGCATGAGCCAGCTGCGGCGGGCCTAGATCGCATGCCATCAATTGAACCCGATGTTGACCAGAGGCGGCCCTGCGCAGTGTTGTTCGTGCCCACGATCTCAGTGTCGCATCACGGACGAATTGCTCTGCAGAGTTTATCATGCTGGAGCACGCTGGTCGCCTCGGCAATTCCTTGGTACATCTCATGTTTGCCCTCCCCGCGTCCCTCCAGAGCACCAATGGTGCAACAGCAGCAATGGGCTTTAGTGATACAGCGCTTCAGGCCTTTGCGCTAATGACGAGGGAACTTGGGCGAGTGATGTCCTTCTTGGTCCAAGCTCGCCGACAGGTCTGGTTGGCACAGTCAATGTTGATTGAGCCATGTCGTAGATCCCTCCGTGATCTACCAGTGGTACCGGGGGAGTTGTTTGGTCCGACTGCCTTAGAAGCGCTCAAACGGACTGTCCAAGCATGACAGACAAGGCGGCAGCTTTCGACACGTAGCAAAGGCAATGCCCCCTCCACCCCCGAGGCGCCGGTCGGCTGTCCCCAGCTTTCGGCCGCCTCAGGGTCCTTGCCCTTGTGCAGTTCAGCAGAGACCCAACAGGACCTTTCGTGAGTCGGTCCGCAAACCAGCTGGGCAGGTTCGGACCAGGGGCTCAGGCCGCCCCCCCCCCCGGCCCCTAAGGGCTGTGGAGGGAGACGGTGATGTCACTAGGCCGACCGTTGGATATTTCTCCCACCAACAGCTCAGTTACTGGGTTGCTCACGCCGGGGACGCATGGGTGGTTGCTACTCTGACCCATGGTTACCGGCTACAGTTCCGACGGCGGCCTCACATCTTACACCGGGTCAAGATGACTGTAATCAACGACCCAGTGAAAGCTAAGCACTATACCAGGAGCTTTCCATACTCCTGGCCAAGGGTGCAATCGAGGCAGTGAACCCTCTGCGACAACTCAACTTACTTCCTTGTACAAAAGAAGATGGGCGGTTTTCGTCCCATTTTGGATCTGAGGGGACTCAACCAGTATCTGAGGATGCTGCCCTTCCACATGCTCACAACAGCAGAGGTCCTTCAAGCGGTCACGAGGGGAGAATGGTTCACGTCTATAGACCTGAGGGATGCTTATTTTTATATGCCTATTGTGGCAGAACATTGCCGCTTTCACAGGTTTGCCTATCGGGGTCGCCACTGGCAGTTTCGGGTACTCCCATTCGGGCTCTCTCTTTCCCCGAGGGTGTTCACTCGGTGTGTGAAGGCAGCCCTCTCTCCCCTGCAGGCCTACGGAGTGAAGTTTCTGCCGTATTTAGACGATCGGCTTTTCTGCGCCCCGTCTCAGGCCTGTGCCAAATCGCCTCTTGCTCACGTGTCCCAGTTGGGCCTAAATGTCAATCTGGAGAAGAGCTGCCTGATTCTTTCAGTGTGTCCAACGTGCTCTTGGAAAGGGCCTCCACTCGTCTGTCCACCCTGCGGACGACATACTTACCAGGACGACACAATCAGGTTGCCGATTTTCTCTCACGCCAAGGGTCTGTTCCAGGAGAGTGGTCCCTCCACAGCGACATAGTGCAGATGATCTGGGACCGTTTTGGTCAAGCGGAAGTGGACCCGTTTGCGACAGAGGAGTCAACCCAGTGTCTTCTATGGTACTCCCTTAAGGGGGTGTCTGGTATGCTGGGCCAGGATGCGCTGGCCCATAGTTGGCCAAGGGTCCTTCTGTATGCCTTTCCACCCCTTTCTCTGATTTGGCCAACCCTTCACAGAGTCCTAAAGGAAGGCCACAGAATGCTATTGGTGGCCCCATATTGGCCGGCACGACCATGGTTCCTACTACTACGTAGTTTATGTCAGGATGTCCCATGGCGTCGTCTGACCAGGACGGACTTGCTGTCTCAGCTGGGGGGGTTGCTATTGCACCCAAATACTTAATGTCTTCAGCTGTGGGTGTGGCCGCTGCAAGGCCAGGACAACAGCTGACTGGAGTTTCGAGCCCTTTCGGACGCACCATCTTGGGCGCCAGGGCACCTTCTACTCGTCAGCAGTATGAAAACAGATGGCGTCTGTTTTCCCAATGGTGTTCTGATCACAATGAAGATCCAATCTCTTGTGCAGTACCCACCATTCTGGAGTTTCTCTAATCTCTCCTTGATAAGGATCGCTCTCCTTCGACGCTTAAGGTCTATGTAGTAGCGATATCTAATCACGCCGGCATCAATGACCGTACAGTGGGAAGTCATAATCTAGTCTCTCTCTCTGCGTGGTGCCCGTAGGTTGCACCCGCCGAAAGCTACTCGAGCACCAAGTTGGGACCTGCCCTTGGTTGTCGAAGCTCTGTGCCGCTCTCCGTTCGAGCCTTTGACGCAAGCAGACCTCAAGTGGCTTTAATGTAAGACTGCTTTTCTGTTGACTATTGCCTCAGCAAACAAGGTTAGTGAGTTGCACACTTTTTCAGTCAACCCCTCATGTCTCAGGTGGGGCCCTGAGGTCTCTGGTGTTACCTTGTGGTCAAACATTGCTTTTGTACCAAAGGTCTTATCCCACTCTCACCATACCCAACCGTTAAGGTTGGCACGTTTTCAGCCTACACCTGATGAGGGGTCTGGATTATTGTGCCCAGTGAGAGCACTGGAGAGATACGTTGCAGCTACTGCTGCTATACGATACTTAGACCAGCCGTTATTGTTAAGAGGGCCCTAGACTGGGCTATCCTCTTTCCAAGCAACGCCTTTCCCACTGGATTGTGGATGTCGTCTGCCACGCCTATGCAGCAGGACACCATCCCCTGCCAGTCGGCGTGAAGGCACACTCTACCAGGAGCGTTTCCACTTCCTAGGCTGCCCTGAGAGGGGTCTCACTGGAAGCAATATGTGCTGCTGCATCATAGGCTTCCCTGAGCACGTTCACCAGATTCTACAGAGTTAACGTGGCCACCCCTCATCCTGGGCCAGGTTCTTCTGCAAGGGTCCTCTGGGCTTCCTCAGTGAGGTATGTGCTCAGGATTCCTTGTGACATTGTTGATACTAGTCATTCAGTGCTTTCAGCACCGCCCTCTTGCGGTCAGTAAGGATGAAATAGAACGAAAGTTAAGAATGTAACTGTTAGAGAATTCAAACATTGATCATTTAAAACTTATTACTTAAATGTATTCTGATGAATCATTGACCAGTTTGCTTTCCTAAGTCTTTCTGTATGAAACAAAACATTCTGAAGAACACAACTTGTTGCTTCCTGCACACAGAACAAAAACACTGATTAGGCCAGCTCATGTTTTAATCACAGAT
Source organism: Garcialebias charrua (assembly GCA_038048925.1). Taxonomy (NCBI): domain Eukaryota; kingdom Metazoa; phylum Chordata; class Actinopteri; order Cyprinodontiformes; family Rivulidae; genus Garcialebias; species Garcialebias charrua. The sequence goes on along the minus strand of JBBPBX010023087.1, from coordinate 16,614 downwards.
AATGTTTTGACATTACGTTATTGTTTGTTTTGACACTGCCACGTTTTCCATGTGCTATCTGAAACTGTCTTCCCGTTACTCATCATTGTCCTACTTTTGAGAGAATAAAAACCCAGTACGCACTTTCCAATTCGGATTTGATCTCAAACAGTTTTGAAACTTGTTTCAAAGTGTCTTGACATTTATTCATCTCCCATTTTCAAAGTCTGCTACTCTGAAAATTAATTCTTGTCTCTCTTTTTGTGTAGTTCATGTTTAAGGTGAAGGTGTTTAAAAATCCTCCATCAGTAACTATGGTTCTATGAATCCCGGATGACCGCCAGAGCTTCTCTGTCACTTAGAATCCTTGCTTTACGCGAGAAGATTCTGTAGGACTGAATTACAGATAACGCTAGGCTATACAGCCTCTGATTACTTATCCAGTCACACCTGTGTGACGACGTTGATATAATTACTCGAACAGCGCATGCGCGAAGGGAACATTCAGTACTTTCAGCACCGCCCTCTGGCGGTCATCCAGGATTCATAGAACCGTAGTTACATTCGTAACTTTCGTTTTTTAAGGTTCTTGTTATTTAATTATGTCCATAAATGGAAACAGGAACGCAGCAATAACTTGTCAAAAATAACAAAGTAGTGACAATTTAAAATAAAGAAACTTTCAGAAGGTTTATTCATGAAATTCTACAGTAATATAAATAAAAGTGGTTACAAGTGATTTTCAGTACCTTGCTTGATGAGAGCACTGTTGTCGAAATGTCTAAACATCTACAAATTCCCATTAGAAAAAAAAATCCAGTTAGGAGTATCATATGTACATGTTTATATACATCGGGTAAAGAGAAAAAAAATCATACCTCATTGTACAAAGTTTTCATCGTCAGCTCCAATAAGATTTTAAATATTCACAACATTTTAAACAGTCTTGTCTAAATTAAAATAGTTCAAAATGTTCATTAATTAACTTTAAAAAGAGTAGATAAACTCTTCAGAATACAAAGGCAAAAAATGAGAATGTGACACGGAACAAAGACGTATCTACCGTGTTCTGCTAAATCAGCATGATGAGACTGTTTAAGATCGTTTGTGTCCCCCTCTCCCTCAACACAGCTGCTTGAACCCGTTCCCTTCATGCTTTGCCTTTTCTTTCCACTGCTGGTCAGTTTTATCAGATCCAATAAATTTCATGCACAGACGTCTAATAAATTATAAGCAACATTTAATTTAAATAAAAAAACTAACGCTGAACAAAGATTATGAACACAAGTTACAGCACTCAAAACAAAGAAAACTAAACATTATTTGGAAGTGCTTCGTGTTGTAATGTTTTACAGAAGGAAAGTTCCTGGTTCAAATCTCAGCAGTTTGTGCTTTTTATTTTCTTTTCTTTTTTTTTAACAGGACAGGAAATGTTTTAACGTCCCTGTGGGCTTTGCTTTAATTTTTGTCCAGATCTTGTTTCTTTGCAGACTGTAAGACTAATTTACAAGCCGTGAAAGTGTTGTTGAAAAATAAACAATTGTAACAGCTACAAGAGTAGAGATGCTGGAACAGTTTGAAATTAAGCCATTTAGGATTAGAAAAATAAAGTCATATCTGAGCTGCCTCAGGCAGAACTAAAACAGCATGAAGTTGTGATTTCAGTTTGTAAAGATCATTCATTCATTCATCTATCTATCTATCCAAGGAATCAAGGGTTACTAAAAGAGTGACACAAAGTAGCAAGACTTGATAAAAATTTACATTTTTTGCTCTTTTGAGTGCAGTGTCTGTATTTCTATTATATCAATCTTTGTGATTAAAGGGCGTCAGAAACAAGCAGCAGACGTAAAAAGAAGCTTCAAGATGGCTGCAAAACAACTACAAGTTGAGTCAGAGAACAGTACCATATTATGGTTAGGGTGCACGATGTTTGTATTTTTATTTGACTAAATAATTGTTTATTATTGTCAAACTATTTGTTTTGCATTTGTGAAACCTTTCCACGTGCTGTGCTGAAAGTTAGTGGCTGCCAACAATCCTGACCTGCACTGTAGCTCGACTGTCAGGGTTTGGGTTTTCTTTATGGCTGAGGTTTAAGCCACGTCTTTTTAAGGCTTGAAGTGAAAACAAAAAACTTCAAAGCCAATTTTTTTTTTTTAAATTGCTCAAATTCTGTCACCTTACAAACATTCCTCTCCGCAGGAAAAGAACCATGTGAGGTTGCCTTTTGTTTTTGAAAACTGTAAACAAAAAAATATACAACAACAACACCGCTGTGCTGTTAAACGAGAACCCAGTAATTAAAAAAATAAGTAATTAAAAGTGACTGAAATGTGTTTTTTCAACTCAGTGCAGTTCATTGGCACTCGTGGTCACTCACAGGGCGACTGGGTGATCCGATTCTAACTTGGCTCGGGTTCAATTTCTCCTTCCTGACTTTCATCACCCACATTATTTGTGCAGCGGTAAAGAGGCATCAGATAACTGGTCAAACCCTATGTGCCATTGCCTGTCACGTCGGTGCAGTCTGGTGAGGAAGCTGTTGGAGTTAACAGCTGCTCTGTTGCCTGGACCGGGTCTTTAGGCCAGTAGAGTTGATGCAGTTCAGCTGGAAGAGGGATTCCCAGCTCCTGTTTCAGAGAAAGAGCTTCAAACCAGTCCTCAAGCTTCTGGAAAGTTGGTCTTTGGAGAGAGGAGGAAAGAAACAAAAAACATCAGCGAGGGCAAACAGAAGGTTGTAAGGTTAGAACCAGACGGACGAGGTTGAGAGAAACACGAGGAAGCAATCTGGCTGCAGAGGCGTGTCCGTGTGAAAGCGGGTCCAGATGGAGGCTGAAAGTGCTTATTTTTGTCTGACTGTGTTTCAGCCCTGAGGTGCACCGTGCAACTGCACCGGACAAAACACACCAACCAAACAAAAGTGCAAGACAGAAAATAAAGCAAAAGTTTAAACTGGTATGGACACAAACAAAACAAAACAGAGAGAAGCAAAGTTTCAATGACAATGCATGTCCTCCAAAATCTGTTCCAAAATTAAAAAATCAAAAGCGGAGCAAATGAATTGGATTTGATGTAATTTCTGTTGAATTTGACCTGGCTGAACATTGGTGGATTTACACCTGGATTAATGAGCATGAACGTTGTGTTTTGACCAAAGCTCGTTTCATTTAGAGCTCAGTATTGTCAGCTTAAGAAAAAAATAAACGTCCACAGCCTGTTAGAAGTGAAGTGTAAGCTGTTACCCATTGTCTGAACAACAGCAGATGCTCACCGGATGTCTGGCGAGAGATCACAACACGCCACGGCGAGAGCAAAGAACGCTGGTGGACAGTCTTCAGGGAGAAACTTCTCCACAAACTTCACAACATTTAGGCCAAAGTCCAGAGTTCTGGGGAGGCATTCAGGGTCCGCGTAGACCTTCCCAATGATCTGATTCATAGACAAAACAGTTCATGAAAATGTCTGTAAAATACACGTATCCTAAAATTGAAATTGGTGCACACGACTACATTTTAGGTCTTCAGGAGTTAAGTTTAGTGTTAAAACTTTTTGATCATAAAAAACGAGTTTCCATTCAGAGGTGAGATAAAAGCAGACATTTGACCTCACCTCACAAAGAACGATCCCAAATGAAAAAACGTCCACCTTTTCATCATAGCGTTTACCTGAAACGACAGCAAAGATAAAGCACGTCTTCTTTGAATGCTTCCTCCTCTCCACATTAGTTCACTTTTCTTTTCTTTTCTTCAGCAGTTGTGGATAACTTCCGTACAACCGTGCATGTTGTGAGCATAATAACTTGAAAAATAAGTGAGGTACTGATTTTCTGTTTGGCATGTGGCTACATCTAGGCATAAAGATTCATTTTGAAAATTTGGGTTGCCACGTCAGAATTTTAACGTGTGTGTGTGTAAATATACCGCATTTTTCACGGTACCCGTCGCACCGCCCTATAAGTCACATCAGTCCAAATACTGTATGTCTAATAAAGTGGAAAAATCCATAAATACGTTGCTTCACCATATACGTCACATCTATTATGTGTCACCACTGACGTGTTGCATTTGTTACACGTCACCGCTGACAACCCAGAAATGTGGGCCCAACCCAGAAATGTGGGCTGGTGTTGTGCCAAAAATCGATTGGCAGCCAAATGGCAGCCGCGGGAGCGTGCACGGGAGGACTTTAACAAGAATTTAACAAGATCAACACTTAAAAACAATTATTTGTTTGCTCGAAATTATAGTAAAGATGTGTCTCAGTCCAAGTTTTCCTTAATAAATGCACTATGATGGTCAAATCAGCTGCATTTTCAAAAGCTGATACGCAGAAACATGAACGTGCAGAGGGCGACTCGCTGTCCATTTCTTCAAAATTTAACAAGATCACCACCTAAAAACAATTATTTGTTAACTCGACTTTATAGTAAAGGTGCGTCTCAGTTGAACTTTTACAGTCATTAATATCCACTTTTACCTATTACATGATACAACGGCATGCCACACAAATCAACTGCCATCTAGTGGCTGAAAATGGTAATGTTCAATATTCTCAGCCAAAAAGTGGTTTATAAATATGGGAAAAAAATCCATAAACACATCGCTTCGGCGTATAAGTTGCAGAGCGTGTCAATTATACAAAAAACTGTGACTTACAGGGCAAAAAATATGGTAAATGCAAACCAACCACCTTTAACATTTGACTAAGCTATGCTTTCTAGTTTTTATATTGCTTAGAAGTATAAATTCCTCAAATGACTGGGTTGGACCTTGGGGTGCCCAAATAATCTATGGCAGCCAAGGCCACCCCCTGGCTCCACTATTGCGCCTGGTCAAATTGCTCCCTCAGCTTGACAGGATCTGTCACTCGGAAATGCATAAAACTAGCGCTGTTCTTACACACACTTGAATATCTTGCACTAAAAACATTAAGGTTTACTCACATTCCCTGTTCAATTCCAGTCCAGAAAAACACTCATCTTGAAAGCTATGAACATTCACTATGCAAATCCCTCAGCGACGGGGCACATCGGCATCTTCTTTTCTCTTCTAATGACTCACCATTTAGCATCTCTGGAGCCATCCAGTATGGGTTTCCCACAACAGTGTACCGCTTCTTTCGGTCAATGCGTCTGAACACCCTTTTCTTGTTGGAAGGCTTTTCAGGAGAAGGTTTAACTTTGTCCTCTTTGATGAGACGAGAGAGGCCAAAGTCTGCAACGACGACAGTGTTGTCCTGCAGAGAAAAGACAAAAGATTACAAAATGTCCCAAGAGAGAAAACAGCAGCAATCAAGGAGCGGTAAATACAGGTAGTCCTCGACGCGGGATCCGGTGACCATCCCGCCGCCACTGTCCCTGCCATCAGCCGGCCCCACCGGGGACACGGAGCTGACGGGCGGCGGAGAGGCCTGCTGTGGCCGGGGGCTCGCCTCGATGCTCCGCCTGGCAGCCTCGGATGTTGGAGGGACACCGAGCTAACATGTTAATACGCAGAGAAATGGCTTTGCAGCTTCGGATGTTGGTGGGACAATGAGCTAACATGCTAACACGCAGAGGAAAGGGTTCGCAGCCTCGGATGTTGGTGGGACAACGAGCTAACATGCGGAGGAAAGGCTTCGCAGCCTCGGATGTTGGTGGGACAACGAGCTAACATGCAGAGGAAAGGCTTCGCAGCCTCGGATGTTGGTGGGACAACGAGCTAACATGCGGAGGAAAGGCTTCGCAGCTTCGGATGTTGGTGGGACAACGAGCTAACATGCAGAGGAAAGGCTTCGCAGCCTCGGATGTTGGTGGGACAACGAGCTAACATGCTAACACGTGGAGGAAAGGCTTCGCAGCTTCGGATGTTGGTGGGACAACGAGCTAACATGCTAACACGCGGAGAAACGGCTTCACCAGCTCCCAGTAAGTTATTAACTCTTTTTTCCCTTCATTATGGCTCCAAATGTATGGAGCTAACATGCTAACAGGCCTTACTGTAAACAGTTTGGACCGCGTGAAGCTGCAGGAAGCTGCAGAGCTCGGAGGTGCAACGAGCTAACAGACGGAGGAAGAATTCACCAGCTACCAATAAGAAATTAACTCTTTTTTTCCTTCATTATGGCTCTAAATGTATTGTTTGTGTTTTTTGATAATTATGTAGGGTACTGTGTTTGGATAGGCTAAGTGCTTGGTAACTGTACAGTACAGTATAGGTGGCAGCCAGTGTGTATGTGTTTTCTGACTTACGACGATTTTCGACCTACGACGCGCCGTAGGAACGGAACTCCGTCGTAAGTCGAGGACTACCTGTATTCTAAATAAGTTTGGAGGTGTTTATAATCATAGTGACTCTGAGGTGCAATTTATTGTTTAGGGTGTTGTGAAGCTTATCTGTTTTGCACAACAAAATACAGTATTTCAATAATTTAGCGGTCACCATGATTCCATGTTAATATTATTAAATGCTTTGCAAATAGTCCTGTTAAGATCAACACAAGCTTTTAATCACTTTACAAAACAACAATACTTCACCTCCACTACTGTGAACATTTTCTGCTGTGTCATGGATGGTGAAACATCACGTACCAGTTTAACCAGGCAGTTATGAGAATTGAGGTCTCTGTGGATGATCCTCATTGAATGAAGGTAGGCCTAAAAACAAACAAACAAACAAAAAAGAAAGCAGATTTGTAAAAGTCACGCATATTTTTGTGACAAAATCTATATTTTATTGCAACTAATAAACCGAGATATCAAACATCTGTGAACCTTTTCAAAATATAACAAATAATTTTAAGCAAAAACATCTAACTTCCATTAAATGAGTAAAAAAGTCAAAAGTTTCATTTAAAACGGTAATAAAAGGACAACTCACCATGCCAGAGGCGATGCTCTTAGCAAAGCTTACTCTTTGTTCCCATGGAAACACATCCTGTTAGTCCAAAATAAAAATAAATAAAAGGTTTACAGGCCATATAAGTGAGGTAAGTGTTAACCTTAAATTGGAATAGATTTTAAGAATGGAAGCTAAATAGGGTTAACATACAATATAATTATAGGGTTAATAAACAAATAAAAATCAATAAAAAACATAACTTAAACTGGCCTGCCTCATCATGCTTAAAATCTTCCAGATAAAAAATACTCCTCTCAAAACTAACAAATTGTGAGAGGATAAGAACTGCTTCCCTTCCTACATCTTCTCCCGTTCATCTTTAAGCACGTTGTCGTGTCAGGTTGCCAGTTATCAAGTTTACTCCACGCCTCTCATCCTACAGCACTGTGAGCTCTTGTCGCCGTGGAAAAGGAACCAGAATGAGTTGAGCTCACCATGTCTCTGATGTAATCCTTCAGCGTGCCTCCCTCGATGTACTCAGTAATCAGATTGAGCTTTTTGTCTTTGTACAGCACACCGATAAACCTCAGAACGTGGGGGTGATCGAGGCTTCGCATCACTTTGACCTGAAATTTGGGCGTGTGGCAGAAAACAAGAAGTTCCTCGTTATGACAAGCACGTTATCCTTGATCAATTCCTGGCAACCGGGAAGTTTAATCCACAACAAAAAGGATTAAATACAAATCAAACTAATGTGTTCCCACAAGACGAACGGGGCAACCTCTGAATAACAAAGAGCTGATCGTTGGAGCGTGTAGAGTGCGTTCAGTTGTGAATATTGACCGAGACAGTTCTGTTTGTGAGAGATCACAGCTCCCCTACTGCTGATTACTAACCTCCTTCAGGAAAGTTTTCTGCGTCTCTTCATCGCAGCGGATCAACTCCTTCATCACCATCACCTCTCCTGTAGCTTTGTGAGTCACCTGTGAGAAACACACGTTATTTGAAGCTCGGAGTAGTGAAAGAGATGGATATGATGCGTGGTGAAAAACTGAAGGCTCACCTTGATGGCCTGCCCAAAGAAGCCTTTTCCTAAGACTTCTCCGTGGATGAGGTCACATGGTCGGAAAATGCGATGAGAGCAGCTACTGGAGGATCTCAGAGACTCAGAGCGTCCAATGTCTCTTGCCATTAAAGGCGACTCTTTGGGTGAATTCGGTCCAGGAGACTTACATGTACTGTTACTACGCCTGAAATAAAATAAAAAAAGGACGTTTTAAAAGTTGTGCATGCTTTCCTCTCACCGGTTACAGATGACGTTACGTTTCAGATGCTCCAACGCACCTCAAAGACCTCCTCTTCAGCGTGCTGTCTTCAACCTTGTCCGTCCTCTCCAGGACCGTGTCAGACGGCGAGGACAGACGCATACGGGACGTGGCTGGCACTTCCAGCTGGTTTCTGGGCGATCCCAGTCTGAGCCGGTCCAAACGCTGCCTGACTGGGTCGTACTCTATGAGCAGCTGCAGCGTGTGACTGGTACGATGAATGAGGTCATCCACCTAAATGAGCAGAGAGTTTCAAGATTTTCCAATTAATTTCTCACGAGAACGTTTCCCACCTCTCCCAGGATTTTCCATATTAATTCTTTTTAATGCAAAAGAAGCGCAACCCTCATCACTAAATCAAATGTGTGATGAAAATATAAATGCACCTTCTGTTCTAATGAAGCCAGCTTTTTCTTGTATCATTTATGACAAAACCGAATATTATAGGACTTCACAGTCCTGGGCCCAAGTTTAGACAATAGACATTGTTTTGCAGACTTTGTAGCTTCAGTATTTTTGTTTATGATTCACCGATTTTAGACTTTTGGGCAGAATTATCATATTAAATTCACTGGAAAAAAAAAAACTATTACGTAGCTTAAAAAAGTTACTTTAAAGCCCACTTTAGCTATTTATTTTGCCTTGGCAAAATATTACCAGCTTAACTTAATTTCTGTATATTCACAACAACAGAGACATGTGCCATGGGCAGCTAAGAAGCCACTTCTATTCAAGAAAAATATCAAGAACAGACTAAAACTTTGCAGGAAGCCGTTTTTATCTTTCATCAATCCTTTCAATTTTTAGGGACATCTGGAATATCACTTGTCCTGCTTTGTGCCAACAGTGAGGCATTTTGATACAATCCATGTGTCGGGTTGCTTCTCATCCAAAACACAGTCTTACTCACGGTTCTGCTCACAAACTCTGCTATAAATAGAAAGTGGTATCAAAATGTTCTTAAACGCTACATTTTCTAGCAATTCCAAGCACAGTTCGTTTATCCGTGTACTTTCCAAGAGGATGAAGCACCGTGTCACAAGGCAAAAGGGAAAACAAAGTGACTCGAAGCTCTAAAACGGTGGAGCCTAAAGTCGAGGTCGGTATATTGCTGAGAGTCACAAAACATCAAGGTGGGATCTTCAAATATTTTAGAAATAAATCCATTTAAGAATGACTGCAACATCATTTTACCTTAGCTGTTCCAGAAGAGTTAGTGTAGTGGATAAAGTACCGTAGTCTAGTGAATGTTGAACTATGCTCTCCTTTATTTGACCAAATTTCCATGCATTCCAACCAAAACCAGTTTGGGTCACAGGTGTCTGCTATTGTTATTTTGCAAGTCGAAAACAGAAAGGTTTGGAAACCACTTCTTTAAAATATTGAAATTTTGGACTTTTACCTTTTCTAAAGTTGACCCTTATTGAGAATGTGTCAAAAAGCAGGTGGAAAAGATCAGAATGAGTCACCACTAGTTTGGATTTGGTCCAGAAGTTGATATTGAGCAACTCTGCATAGAAGGTATTCAGTGTATTTGCTGAGAAACACCTTAATGCACAAGTTGTCATTCAACATAGCTTAAAAACGTTAAAAAAAATACATACTGAATCCATAAAACATAATTTGTGCCATAGCCAAAACGTTTGGCTCTAACTATGCAAAATAAAACAGTTTGATTTGCTCATGAATAGACTTATTTAGAGTGACCATTAAACTGTCAAAATATGATGCGAAAAAAAAAAAAAATGACTAAATGCACACTTTAAAACAAACAGCATAATAATGGTTGGTGGAAAAAAAAGAGAACAAGCTAGAGGAAAACAAATCAGTCAGGAAGAAAACACGAGCCCTTCTTTGGAATGTGAGGGTGAGGCTGCGAGGACAAGCCTTTAAACCATTCGTGTACCTTTCTCTATGTGAGAACTGTAAAAATCCACATGTGAATGTTGTAAAACAACAACATGCCTGCTCAGGATGCGCTCAAAGCGTGGAAATTATGAGGAAATTTGTGAGTTTCCTCCTAAATTTAATGGACACATCACTTCATCGGCATCAGGAGCTCACCTCCTCCTCCATTAACGTCCCAACAGGAAGGCCATTGATCTCCAAGATCCTGTCTCCAACATGGATGGCGTTTCGCACCTCTGGACTGATCAGCATCCCTCTCACCCTGGAGCAAAACAAGAATATCAAAGTGAGTGCTGGTAGTGGGTTGTGTCAGCAAAACTGTCTGTAAAACAATCTGAGACAAATGCTGGTGAAGATTCTCAGTCATCCAGGACATGATTAAAATCAAAAAACGTTCAGTACAAAAACAACTGGACTTCATTTGTAACAGAAGACATTACACCCTAATGTTAAGGTGTGATTTGTCAATTTACATATGTATGTGTGTATCTTATCTCAGCCTTTAAAACCTGAACCCCACACTCTTTGCTCTTTGAATTGAGAAAGCTCCTCGGATGAGGAGCGAAACGTCTTCTGTTACAAATAAAGTCCAGTTGTTTTGGAGAGTTTTTTTAATTTAATCTGAGACAAATACCTGAAGAAAAAAAAATATATCAAACAACTTTTTTCTTTTATTTGTTGCAGTGACTTATTGCCAAATAAAAACCTGCAGTTCACCAAACCCACAATTAGTCTTGCACCAAGCATGACTCATCCTGTAATCACACACCAGTGAGACATCAGCCACCGACTCATCCCACTTACTCTTTGACTTGAACGCTCGTCGAGCCGTTGACGTCTCTGAGCACCGACACAGAGAAGCCCCTTTTACCGTTCGCCGCAGACGGCATTGACACGAGAGTCACTGTGTGAGGCAGGGCGTCCAAGATGGAGTCGTGTGAACATTTTTCCAGCATGGGTGTAAGGACCACCTGCTTGTAGCACTTTCCACTGCACACAACAAGCAAGAAAACTATAAAACACAAGATCGTAAAGGACTGTTGATTCATTATTATGAATTTAACTGATCTACAAGAAGAACAAATCTAGTAGTAATAGATAAACTGAAAATGAAAAAACTTGTACCGTATTTTTCGGAGTATAGGTCGCACCATCCAATTATTGCCAAAGAATTGGAAAAATCCATATATAGGTCGCACCTGAGTACCGGTATAGGTTGCAGGCCATGAAAAAATTATAAAAATGTGCAACCTATACTCCGAAAAATACGGTAATTGATCAATGGATTGGACTTATATAGAACCTTTCTATCTTGTCAAAATACTCAAAGCACTTTACAACACAATCTGTGCCCTCATTTATCCACTCATACAGCACTTTACTATACACAACAATTAATCAGTGCTTTATCACATTCATACACCGATGGGACACACATCGGAGGCATTGAGGGGTTCAGTGTCTTGCCCAGGGACACTTCAGCATGTGACTGCTGGTGGAATCAAACCCCCAACTCTTGCATTGGAGGACGACTACTCTAACCACTCAGCCAGTCTACAGTAATTAGACACATAATAAAACACAATAGTGAATAAAGTCACTACTGTAGTAATTTGTGTTAATAATTTTGCAGCAGCCACAGTTAGGGTTTAACATGAGAGTTTGAAGATAAACTCCAGAAATTATATAAAAATGAAGATCTCTTTGCTTTATTTATGAGATAAAAGTAGTTGTCATAAGCATGGTTGTTGAAGTTATTTGCATTTTTTGTTACTCTGCATTTTATTTGACTTATTAGCAACGTTAGAATACTCTAATCAGCAACAGACTGGGTTTTAAGTGACATGTTTAAGATTTAAAAAACGTGTGAATGACTCTTCTTCACAAACGAGTTTAAAGGAAGTTTACTCACCAGTAGAGTTTTGATCTTTTGACTAAGGCATAGGTATCCCTGTCTTCAATCACCACCTTGCAGCTCAAACACACGAAACACTCGGGGTGATACTTGTGTTCTCCGGCGACCTGGAACCAGAAATGCACCAGATAATCTTCCATTGCGCCAAAAGAAGAAAAAGGTAAGCAGAGACGGAGAAGCAGCAGCAGCAGCCCTGCTCAGCTGTGTCATGGATCAGAGTGCAGAGCCGTCTGTTCTGCTGCGCGGTGACACAGCTGGAACACCTGCTTCACTTTCAGTCTGTCTGGAATCTGCTATGATGTCAGCCGCAGCAGGTCTGAGTCTTACGGCTGTTCTCGCTTTCAAGTTTTTCTCCTCGACACCTCCTGCACACGATTAACCAATTTCCCCTTCCGTAATTCAAGACACACTTCCTCAACATCTGCCTCAACTCATCTCTCGCCCATGCAAGATGAGATAATGTTTCAGTCTGTGAAAAAGAAAGGTGCTTGATCAAACATGTGCTCAACAAAAAGACCGAGTTCAGATCTGATCAAAGTGGTCGAGCAGATGGTTTTAAGTGGAAAGATTAGGAACAATTAACAAATTACCTGTTGCAAATACCTCTTTAGTTTACTGGATTACTTTGTGATGACATAATACATTAATGAACATTAATGTACTGGTAAATGTACCAAAATTACTTCAAAGACTATTTTTCATCTCATCATTGGATTACTGCTACATGTATCCTAAAAACAAAATATTTCAGTTCGGAAAAGTTGTAGAAAAACTAGAATAAAAATCTGAAGAAATTTAGTAGACTTTGCCTCCAAATCCATTTCACAAACAGAAGTATTTGTTCCGTTTGTGAGACGTTTTTCTGTTTTGTTCGTCTGCTAAATGGTGAAAGATGAGTACTGAAAAAAATGTTTTTGTCTGAACACTCAGGGTTTTATATGCAACCTTTGTGCACTGAAAAGTCTGCTGTTTTTGTAGTATTTTTCCAGCATTTCACATCAGTCAGTCAGTGGGTGGTGGGAAAGGATAATGTTGTAAAATTATGTCAGCAGCCATCACTGCAACATCTCAGAGTCTGTAACTCCTAGACTCAAAACAAAAAACAACCACCTACACACCTTGGTTACAACCTGCCCCAGGCTCAAACATTAAGACAGAGCTGGGCCCAAAAAAAAAAAAAAAGGAGGCTTCATTTTTGAAAAACAAAACACACTTTTAAAGATTTTTTTTCTCTCAAATTTTTTCATTTTTAAAATACAACACAAAACTATATAACAACGTAAGTTTATACAACACATAAATAAAATGAAGGGTAGCAGTAAGAAGAAAAAAATCTTTGAATAAATCAAATCAAACAACAATCATCTCTAAGTAACTTTAAAAAAATAAAAATAAAAATCACCATAATTATCAAACTACAAAGTAACATACATAACAGTATTTCATTTATATTTTTGCAATCACCATAATTATCAAACTACAAAGCAACATACATCACAGTATTTCATTTATATTTTTTCAATAGTGAAGTTTTGATCATTTTCTTAAATGTAATCATTGTTTTTGCATTTTTTACTTCAGTCTCCAAACCATTCCACAATCCAATTCCTTGAATTGAGGTTGACCGACCCTTCAAACTGGTTCTATATTTTGGTTTAACAAATATTTCTATTCCCTTGAGATTATAAAAGCTTCGCCGTTTAACAAAACACATTTGGATATTTACAGACAGTTCATTTTTTATGAGCTCTATACCGGTACATATAAATGGTAAATGGAGCTTACTGTATAGCGCTTTCCAGCCCCTATGAGGGGCCCCAAAGCGCTTTACAGCACCAGCCATCCACCCATTCATACACACATTCCTACACCGGTAGCGGTAGTCTGCCATGCTATTACATAACTAATAAAATATTATAAACCACTAAGTCATGGAACTTCAATAATTTCAGTTGATCAAATACTGTGTTAGAAGGGTGACAATAATGTTTTCCAGTGATTATTCTTACAGCTCTTTTTTGTAGCAAGAAAATGGGCTTTGTAAATGTTTTACAAGCTTTACCCCAAACAACAACAATTTTATTGAATTGACAAAAAAAATTATCGACAACAGAAACTGTGTTTGGGACTTGAACGCCTGACATGAGCCTGCTCTTCCACTGGACCACACGTTGCTTTTATTTTTATTTTTTACCAGTTCCACGCTGCTTCACTGGCTCATGAAGCTGGACGACAGAACAAAATAGAGGAGGTCATTATGTTTGTTGCTTGGTGGCAAAAAGAAAAACTTCCGTCTGACTGCACATTAAACAAGAGGCCTTCTTTATAACCAGAAAAGGCTGCTGCAGCTGAATTTCATGTGTTAACTTGTAGATACTAGAACAAAGCTGGCTGATGATTGTTTTTATGTCTTAAGTTACACTTTCTCTACTTGTTTTGTCTTGTGTGTTTAAAGTTTCTATACACGGAGGAAGTAGTGTGCCATTTCCTTCATAAAACCCTGCTCTAATATGAGATACTTGATCTCTGACAAGCCATCGGTGCAGATTGTATTGTGACTGTGGGGAATATCAATAGAGCTTTCTCACCACAGGACTCAACATGCTCCAAAACCACCACATGTTCTAGTGTGTTCTCACTGGATCCTGACTGTGGGGAAGTGAACTGTGGAGAACTTCTGTACAAAGAAAGAAAGAAACAACAACTGGGGCCTCAAGGGGGAAAACTCTTTCGCTAGAGCCCCTTCTGCTAAATTCAGCAAAAGCCCAAGCATCACTCTTCTGCCTTTCAATGTTCTCGATAATAGAGCATCAAACTCACTAGTGTTTTTTTTGTTACTATTCAAAAGGATGAAAGTGTTGTTAGTGTTAAATTATTAAATTAGGACTGTCAGTGAAAACGTGGCCATTACATAAGACAACGGTCAAATTGTCATCATAGCCATGATTCAATAATGTACCGGTAGTCGTGAAAATTTGCATAGCAACAAAGAACAAACGTCTGGAAATTTGAAATTATAGATCACGGCTCATAATGCAATTACAGTATTCGTGTTTTCTTTTCTTCCTATATTTAGTGCACACGCAACCCTTTAATTTCAACTTTTACAAGAAAAATAAATCATCTGAGGCCTTGAGATCAGATCAAAAACTCTGCTCAGAATACAACACACAAAATACAGCCAATAACGTTCAATTGCTAAAGCAACCAGATATTTTTAGGATTAAAAGGATCCGTCTTGATCATATTTTATGATGATATCCCATCTTATCTTTACTTGGATTGTAAATTTCCTTTAAAGTATTTTCACTTGGCGGTATTGTTAGGTTTACTTGAGAAAAATGTTCCAAAGCATTTTATTTTCAACCCTTTTACCACCGTATTTAC
The DNA here is from genome assembly GCA_038048925.1 of Garcialebias charrua. Taxonomy (NCBI): domain Eukaryota; kingdom Metazoa; phylum Chordata; class Actinopteri; order Cyprinodontiformes; family Rivulidae; genus Garcialebias; species Garcialebias charrua. Next base: position 1,279 of record JBBPBX010023087.1, on the reverse strand, counting down.
AGAATTAAGGCAGAGAATGACGGGAAATAAAGCAAGACAAGAATTTGGCTGCAGAATGAAAAGAAACTGTCCAGCTGACATGATTTAAGTTTTTTTTTGTGACATTGTTAATCTTTAAAGTGCTCTGAAACTATAATTCAGAAGGGCAGATTAGATTTTGATTTCACTACTTAGTCACTTTACTTACGGTACATTCTAGTTCTACTTTACTAACTTTACTTACTTTCTTTACTAACTTTACTTACTTTCTTTACTAACTTTACTTACTTTCTTACTTTATTTACTAACTTTACTTACTTTCTTACTTAATTTACTATCTTTCCTTACTTACTTTCTTACTTAATTTACTATCTTTCCTAACTTTACTTAATTTTTTACTAAGTTTACTTACTTTCTTTACTTATTTTCTTAAATAATTTAATTACGTTCTTTACTAACTTTACTTACTTTCTATACTAACTTTACTTAATTTCTTTACGTGGTTTCTTACTTAATTTACTTTCTTTACTTACCAGTACTTTATATACCGGTAGTAAGTTTACTTGCATGGTTTCTTTACTTGGTTTCTTACTAAATTTACTTTCTTTACTTACTTTATATAGTAAGATTACTTTGTTTTTTACTTGGTTTCTTACTAAATTTACTTTATTTACTAACTTTACGTACTTTCTTACTTAATTTACTATCTTTCCTAACTTTACTTAATTTTTTACTAAGTTTACTTACTTTCTTTACTTATTTTCTTAAATAATTTAATTACTTTCTTTACATTCTTTACTAACTTTACTTACTTTCTATACTAACTTTACTTAATTTATTTACGTGGTTTCTTACTTAATTTACTTTCTTTACTTACCAGTACTTTATATAGTAAGTTTACTTAGTTTCTTTATTTGGTTTCTTACTAAATTTACTTTCTTTACTTACTTTATATAGTAAGTTTACTTTGTTTTTTACTTGGTTTCTTACTAAATTTACTCTCTTTACTAACTTTACTTACTTTCTTACTTAATTTACTTTCTTTACTAACTTTACTTACTTTCTTTACTTATTTTCTTAATTAATTTAATTAATTGGGAAGCACGGTGGCACATCTTCGGTTAAGAATGCTGGGTGCACATCCTGGAAGTTTCAGAGCTCCAGAGAGCAGGAGGCCGGGTTTGGACAGATCGTGTCCGATCAGAGGTTGCTGCCGTCGGATACATGAGCTGGGAGCTGGACGGCGGTTTTATGTTCGTAAACGGAATGGAGAATACAGCGGAGGGACGGAGGAATACAG
>JBBPBX010023086.1:22904-40844 GCA_038048925.1 Garcialebias charrua | reverse complement strand
TTGGTTGGTTGTCTGTTGTTTGGATGTTGGTTGGTTGTCAGTTGGTTGGCTGTTGATTGGATGTTGGTTGGTTGTCTGTTGTTGTTGGTTGGTTGGTTGGTTGGTTGGTTGGATGTTAGATTGGATGGATGTTGGTTGTCTGTTGGTTGGTTGTCTATTGATTGGTTGGATGGTTGTTGGATGGATGTTAGTTGGTTGTCTGTTGGTTGTATGTTGGTTGGTTGGTTGTCTGTTGGTTGGTTGTATGTTGTGTTGGTTGGCTGTTGGTTGGCTGTATGATCCATTGGATGTCTGTTGGTTGGATGTATGTATGTTTGGTTTTATGTTGGTTGGATGTATGTTGTTTGGTTGCCTGTTGAGTAGATGTTGGTTGGTTGTCTGTTGTTTGTTTGTTGGTTGGTTGGTTGGTTGGTTGGTTGGTTGGTTGTCTGTTGGTTGGATGTTAGATTGGATGGATGTTGGTTGTCTGTTGTTTGGTTGTCTGTTGATTGGTTGGATGGTTAGATGGATGTTAGTTGGTTGTCTGTTGGTTGGTTATCTGTTGGTTGGTTGTATGTTTCATTGTATGTCTGTTGGTTGTATGTCTGTTGGTTGGATATCTGTTGGTTGGATATCTGTTGGTTGGATGGATGTTGGTTGTGTGTATGTTTGGTTTTATGTTGGTTGGATGTCTGTTGTTTGGTTGTCTGTTGGTTGGATGTCTGTTGTTTGGTTGTATGTTGGTTGGATGTCTGTTGTTTGGATGTATGTTGGTTGGACGCATGTTTTGTTTTATGTTGGTTGGTTGGTTGGATGTTCGGTTGGCTGTTGGATGTTTGGAGGTTTGTTTGCATGGATTTTGGTTAGTTGTCTGTTGGTTGGTTGTCCGTTGGTTGGTTGGATGTTTGGTTGTATGTTGGTTGGTTGTCTGTTGGTTGTTGGATGCTTGGTTGGATGGATGTTTGGTTGGTTTTCTGTTGGTTGGTTGTCTGTTGGTCTGTTGGATGTTGTGTTGGTTGTCTGTTGGTTAGTTGGCTGTATGTTTTGTTGAATGTCTGTTGGTTGGATGTCTGTTGGTTGGATGTATGTTGGTTGGATGTATGTTGGTTGGATGTATTTTTGGTTTCATGTTGGTTGATGTCTATTGTTTGGTTGTCTGTTTGTTGGATGTCTGTTGGTTGGATGTATGTTGGTTGGATGCATGTTTGGTTTTAAGTTGGATGGATGTATGTTGGTTGTTTGTTTGTCTGTTGGTTGGCTGTATGTTTTGTTGTTTGTTTGTCTGTTGGTTGGATGTATGTTTGATTTTATGTTGGTTGGTTGGTTGTCTGTTTGTTGGTTATCTGTTGGCTGGCTGGATGTTTGGTTTGAAAGATGTTAGTTGATTGTCTGTTGTTGGATGTTGGTTGGTTGTCTGTTGGTTGGTTGGATGTATGTTTGGTTGTTTAGTTGGTTGTATGTATGTTATGTTGGATGTCTGTTGTTTGGATGTATGTTGGTTGGATGTATGTTTGGTTTTATGTAGGTTGGTTGTCTGTTGTTTGGTTGTCTGTTGGTTGGCTATCTGTTAGTTGGACATCTGTTGGTTGGATGTCTGTTGGTTGGAGTTATGTTGGTTGGATGCATGTTTGGTTTTATGTTGGTTGGGTGTCTGTTGGTTGGTTGTCTATTGTTTGGTTGTTTTGTTGCTTGGTTGTCTGTATGTTTTGTTGGTTGTCTATTGGTTGATGTATGTTTGGTTTTATGTTGGTTGGTTGGTTGGTTGGTTGTCTGTTGGTTGGTTATCTGTTGGTTGGTTTGATGTTTGGTTGGATGGATATTGGTTGATTGTCTGTTGTTTGATGTTGGTTGGTTGTCTGTTTGTTAGTTGTCTGTTGGTTGGATGTATGTTGTGTTGGTTGTATGTTTTGTTAGTTGTATGTTGTGTTGGTTGTATGTTGTGTTGGTTGTCTGTGGGTTGTATGTATGTTGTGTTGGATGTATGTTTGGTTGGATGTATGTTGTGGGTTGATGTATGTTGTGTTGGATGTATTTTGTGTTGGATGCTGTGTGTTAGATGTATGTGGTGTTGGATGTATGTTGTGTTGGATGCTGTGTGTTGGATGCTGTGTGTTGGATGCTGTGTGTTGATGTATGTTGTGTTGGATGTATGTTGTGTTGGATGTATGTTGTGTCGGATGTATGTTGTGTTGGATGTATGCTGTGTTGGATGTATGTTTGGTTGGATGTATGTTGTGGATTGGATGTATGTTGTGTTGGATGTATGTTGTGTTGGATGCTGTGTGTTGGATGTATGTTGTGTTGGATGTATGTTGTGTTGGATGTAGGTTGTGTTGGATGTATGTTGTGTTGATGTATGTTGTGTTGGATGCTGTGTGTTGGTTGTCTGTTGTGTTGGTTGTCTGTTGGTTGTATATATGTTGTGTTGGATGTATGTTGTGTTGGATGTATGTTGTGTTGTATGTATGTTGTATTGGATGTATGTTGTGTTGTATGTATGTTGTGTTGTATGTATGTCGTGTTGTATGTATGTTGTGTTGGATGTATGTTGTGTTGGATGTATGTTGTGTTGGATTTATGTTGTGTTGGATGTCTGTTGTGTTGGATGTATGTTGTGTTGGATTTATGTTGTGTTGGATGTCTGTTGGTTGGATGTATGTTGGATGGTGTGGGCGTGGCTCCATGTGTGCTCCAGTTCTTCATGTTCCTCTAAATGCTCCTCAGGTGAAGCAGCAGGTGAAAAAGCAAACAGGAAGTCAGCGCTGCCATCAGAGAGAGGAGTCCTGCTGGTTCTCTGTGCTCTGCTGGCTGCTGCTCTCATCATCATTTACAGACTCTGTGAGGGTTGAACATTTAAAACATTCTAGTTTTTAAAATGTTGGACATGAACATTTAAAGTTTGTAGAGAAATATTCTCTTGTTAAACTTCTAGAAGCAACATGTCTTGGACTTGGATCTTAACGAGCTGCTGCTGTTTTCTTTAAGCAGCTTTTGTCATTTTGGTGAGCAGTCAGTCCGTCCAAAGCCTGAAAGAGGACAATGAAGCTCTGAGGACAAACCTCTCAGGTGAGACTGTCGGGTTGAAAGAGTCCACAAGGTTCACACTAAATGTCTCCAGTTCTGTCCAAAAACTGTCTGAGACACATTTTAGAATAAATTAAGATTTTATTTTACAACCTTCTTCAGTTTTATTCCAGAAAAAAGTCCAACTTAATTTAAAAGTGTTACGAGTTCAAAGGTTGAAGGAAGGCTCTGAAACGAATGTGCAAGTTATTTGCAGGTTTATTGTACATATGAGCATAAACCTTGCAGCTGCAAACAGACCTCTCACCGATCACAAGTTCCAACACACGAACCTTCGAAGGCGGATCACGGTTTTATACCCCCAGATGACGTCATCGCCTCGTGGGACCAATCCTGGGACCGGACCGCCCTGGAAACGCCCTGGAACTTCTTTGGGACTGCCCTACTCTGTAACGTGATCCGCCTCTCAGACAATAAGCTACCAGCTTCATATGTAAACTTCAAGTGTTAGGTCTGTTGTTTTGTGCAAGCGTGTAACTGTTCCCCAGTGAATACAAAGCCCAGGAGTAAAAGGTTCCGCCTTAGATCACGTTTCACATTATAAGGCAGAAATTAAGTAAACACAATCTTAGAATATAATAGGTGTAATTAATAGGTGTAATACTGATAGAAATATATTTCAATTCCCCTTTTGACATGACATACATCATGTCAACAAAAACCTATATGTTCTATGTGAGAATGCAATTAAAAACTGGACACACATTGGAAAACTCTAACATTCCCTCCCCACAGCAATCCTACAGCTAAGTTACAAGTTACCCACCCAGAATATAAAACACCTTATATAAAAATAATCATCAATACTACATGGTAATAAAAACTACGTAATAAAATATACTGTGGCCAGCAGAGCCTACATGCTGGGAACGTAATAAGGAACAAATACAAACTAACAAAAATAAAGGTAAGAAAGTACAAACAAAGAAAACAACCAACAACAAAGAACAAGATGAAACGGAATAAGAACAAAACAAACAAATAAAGAATAAAACAGACAAAAACAAAGAATAAAACAAATGTAACAAACAAATAGAAACAAGACAAAACAAACAAAAACAATGAACAAGAATAAAACAGACAAAAACAAACAAGACAAAAATAGATGCAAAAACGAACAAACAAAAAATAAAAACAAGTAAGAACCATGCGGACTGTCCCTCACAAAACACGCCTCTACAGGGTATATGCAGGAATAATGAAGTTAAATTCAATACCTCTAAAAAGGCGTTCAATAATAAAAAAAACAACTGGACTTTAATTGGACTTTATAAATTCAATACTTTCTCAAAAACCCTTAAATTTCCCAAAATTTGATTGATCAACTCTTAACAAACTTCAAAACATTGCATATACTCTGCTCCAGTGTGTGCATTTCTGGTATGTGTTAACCTTAGCAAAGAATATGAACTGGGGTTAGGCCTCTTCATCTTCTTCATCATAGACACCTGTAAGGGGAAAAGCCTTACACTACTCTGTTAACTAGTCCGATATCTGAGAAAAGCTCAACTGCTCTTATTCAGAGATGTATGTGAGAAGGGCTAAGACCACATTCAGAAAATTAACACTAAATCTATGATTAATCTGATCAGAACAGAAAACACAAAAATCCTTCCATAACCTGTCAAACTCAATTATCTTATTCACATCCATATCCTATATATATATATTATTCTCTGTACCAGAATGTTCTACCACAAACATTTCCTATCAGTAAAATCCACTGCTAAGCTGCTCTGATACTCCTTAACAAAAGTGCAGCTAAAATATATCCTCTAAAACATTTCTAATTATCGTTCTAAGAATCAAAATTGATAAAACTAAATTATATCTATAGAAAAGTAGTGAAAACCCTGTACACCTTTCTCAAAAATCTATCAACACACAACTATTGTACTGCACATTCACTAGGCACAAACATATATATATATAGTCACATTAATCTGTCTGAAACATTCACATTCTGTCTGACTCATTCATCTCAACAACCTTCAATCCTTTCTGGACCTCCTGGATCAAACTCACATTCATACTTCACAGGCGTAAGAATAATCATATGTAACTTCAACATACGGTGTAAACAACAATTGAGAGGTTTCAACAAATAGTGAGAAAACCTTGGCATATATTAGTGATTAGTTGGTTAGTTTGTTAGTTAATGTGATTAGTTCTGCTCTGCTACATGTTCCACACCTTAACCTGTAGGATAAAAATGGTGCAGGGAAATAGATCTTCCCTTCATTGTTTACACTGCAACATTAAGCATTCATTCAACATTAATTAATCTGCTGAAAAAGGGAGAAATGTAAAACCAGTTAATTTGTTCTGCTCGTCCAGCACAGCTGTGGAGTCAGTGATTGTAAAATGCATTTCCCCTTTTCAAATATAAATTATTCACAATTTTATTTTGCGTGTTCCGTCACGATCATCAGAAGTCCAGTCGATTTTACCTGTAATAAAGAATAAAAAGTCAGCACCAAATCTGTATGAGTTACCCCAAACATTTATCTCAAGAGGTAGGTTCAACAGAATCTTGTTGAGCAACTACTATCCAACAACCTGGTTTTAGGCACTTATTAAAATGATCTTTTATAACTTTATTAAATGTATAACTGTTTCCAGCTCTCATCACTGTATGAAGAGTTAAAACGTTGATCTAATTAGTTATTTGAAATGGTATGTTTAACTATATGTTCCTTATTTCCCATCCCCTTTTGAAACAGGAGGCAATCACAAAACATCCTGTTTCAAAGAAAATAATCGAATGTTCATAACACGAACGTCATCTGAACTGCAGGTGGAAATACTACAACAAAGAAAAAGTAATACCTCAAAACATCCGAACCCAACTGTCTAGCATCAGACTCACTATGTCTACCATCAGACACATCACCCCATCAGACACAGTCTTCACCTCTACTACATCCTTTGCCAACTCCTCCTTCAGGACCACCCCTACTCTATTTCTCCTTCTATCCACACCATGGTAAGAGAGTTTGAACCCTGCTCCAATACTGTGAGCCTTGTTGCCCTTCCATTCAGTCTCTAGGACAAAGAAAACATCTACCTTCCTTCTCTGCATCATGTCAGCCAACTCTCTACCTATGCCTGTCACAACCACAAGCAGTCATAGTACTGTATACATGACAGTAAAACTAGAATCCACAAACACCTGAAGCTGTCAGTCCAGTCCCGGAAAGATGTGTCCTCAACAACAAGGCCTGTTCAAAAAGGTGAGGAAAAAGAAAAGAAAAAGACAAAACACACATCCAAAAAGGAACGCAACAGGTGTCCATACCGAACAACTGTACTGTGAGTACGTGAAGGATGAAACAAAAACGTGTGTGGCCGTGCATGTCACGTGTCAGAGATCTGTTCTATGTGTCATAATGGATGTATACATGTGTAAAGCGTGTGTGGGTGCGTGAGGTCTCAGCATAGCAAAGATAGCACTGATCATGAAAACTGAAGTTATTGAATCACCACCTGAAGATCACATGGTCAGCAGACACGTCAGCCAGGCAGCAATATTGGTAGTGACATTTTCCAGCTCGACCATCACTTGTTCTCCAGCCCTCATCCTGGAGAGATATGTCAGAGTCCATGTGTGTGCAGACCACAGTCCATGACTTGAGTTGAAGCTGGTGCAGATGTGCAAAACTCCATTAACAGTTCAGGTATGAGCCATGTCAGCTTGCGGCTTTTAGCCGAGCATGATGCATTTCGGCAGTCCAGTGCATTTCAGTGCAGGCGCTGTCAGCTTGCAGCTCAGCTGAACACAACGCAATTCGGCAGTTCAGTTCAGTCCAGTGCAGGCGCCAACAGGAGTTGTCAGCAAACCTGGCGTCAATGACAGCACAACATGTGAACTGTCCAAGAATGGCGTTCAAAACCAGAGAGTCACAATGCAAGTGATCAAAGCCATGGTTGAGTGAACCTAGGTGTTCATTCATTCATTCATTCAACCTTTATTTATACAGGCTAGCCTCGTTGAGTCACGGGGACTCATTTACAAGAGGGACCTGTCTCACTCACACCAAACAACCATCCACTCTCACACTCACACCTAGGGTCAATTTAGAGTCACCAATCAGCCTAACAAGCATGTTTTTTGGTCTGTGGGAGGAAACCGGAGTACCCGGAGGAAACCCACGCATGCACGGGGAGAACATGCAAACTCCACCCAGAAAGGCCCCGGACCGGGATTTGAACCGGCAACCTTCTCGCTGAGAGGCAGCAGCTCTACCAGTTGTGCCACCGTGCTGCCCATGTGTGTGTAATGCACGTGTGTACTGTGCAATGCGAATGTTGTAGGGTGAGGAATAAAATTGTAAACTGAGAGCTGCATATCTGTGTATATGTGAAACCCACTACCAAATAGAATTAGTTAACTGCTAACCAAATGTCGTCATGGAACACCTGCAGCATTCACTGATTAGATGCCAAGCTGAAATCCTCAGAAAACACCTAAATAAGGTCACTCCCTGCAGTATGTCAGCTGTGTGAAGACTCCTTACCAGACTCTGTCGAGCAGGTCAGAAGGCCAAGGCAGAATGCTCCTGCAGAACAAACAAGCTACAGTCCACTCAAGAGGAAAGAAATACACATATATAAATAAATAAATAAAATAAATAATAAACCACTAAAGTTCCCATGAATGTGGTCCTTAACGTATATGTGAAATATGTCCTGGCTGAATTAGATGAGAACTGGAAACGTAATTGTAATGAGTGAACGAAATACAGCAGTGACGCTGTATCAAATTAACCCTTCATGTAAAAAAGCTACCTGCAACAGGTAAGATAATAGCTGAAATGCGCCTTCAACCCCTAGATTGTACACATCAGTAAAAATACAGTTCTGCATTGTGAGAACAAAGATCATACCATCCAACAACCTGCCAAAGGGAAATTAACCAACAAAACTACGTAAATGAACCACCTATGAAAATTATATGCTAATAATTAAAGTGCAAAACATCTCCTGAGAGTCTATCTAATCCATAGCGCCCAGAACAGTTGTGGGATAGTCCCTCGTCCAGCAAGTTGTCCAAGAAGAATTAAACAGATAACCACCAATCAGAATAAGTCCAGAGTCCTCTAATGTTTTATAAATAGCACCAACTGACTAACTAACTAAGTCCTTTACTCTGGAGTCTCCTTAACAGCAGCACTGAACTAACTACACTAACAAACAGTAACTCTTACAGTCCCATCCTGAGCTGATTAAGTTGTAAAACTTCCAGTTATCAGCCGAAACCCTGAGCCGGTCCCTGTAGCGGGTCCAGAACCAGAACCAGGAGACAACTCAGTCAGATTTATGGATGAAAGAGGCATCTGTGCCTGTCAAGGCTGGTTCACAGGCGCGTAGGGGAGGGGGGTGAGGGGGGCAGGGCATTGGAGCAAGGAAAGTAGGAGGGGGCCCAATTTCAGGTGCCCCATCATGTCAGGCACCAAGGGAGAAATGTTATCTGTTGGAAGCAATAAATCTAATTGTGAGCCAGTAGCTTGCATCTGCGAAACTGCTTCGGGCACATCCCTAGACCAGGTTTCTGTCTCCTTGGCAATTACACCCACAAATGCAATAAATGAAAATAAAAATAAAAAATCTGTCCCTGTTGCCTTTTGTTTGCGTGTATACAGCACTTTCCGGTGTACAGGTCGCAAGCCTCGAAGAAAGAGAAAAGAAAGCCAAAAAAATAATAATAAAAGATAATAAAGTTATCTTTAAAAAAATGTGTGCGACCTATACAGTGGAAAATACGGTAATCGACTTTAACTAGGAAGGGGAGGGAAAATGTAGCTCAACACAACCACCGGACCCATGAGTGACTTTTAACACCTCAAAACGGCGAACATGATGGTTTGCGGAGGGGCCGAACCACTCTACGGCAAGGAGTAGTCCGGTTTTAAAGCCTGAATAATCATCAACGGCAAAGAGTCCCGGAGATTACAGCCAGACCTCGGCCCCTACTCCTCCCGGAGCCCAAAAGAGAAAGAAATTGTCTCCTAGCCGAAAGACCGGCCGGAGCTCATAGAGGCGGATGTGGGGGAAGGGCAAACTTAAGGCACTCATAAATTTTCCCTGCGCGTGTGTGTGGAACTTATGTGCTTTCACTTTATACTGTATGTAGAACAACCGCAAAAAAATGCACATCCAAATGAAATACCAACAGTAGTTTACGTTTTTTACTCTTAACTGCTAACACAATAAACCGTAGCTACCCTACGGTGAAATTGGCCCACCCGGAGACAAACAGACATACAGTCAACAAATAATTTTGTGTATCCGATGGCAGACATTTTGTGATAAGAAGAGTTCTGCTCACCTGAGAGAGTGCTGGCGCCTTGTTGACTGTGCGCGTGTTCGGCTCGCTCGGTGGGGGAAGCCCCCAAACGGCTCCCGTCCTTCCTAACCCATCACGTCGGGGTCACCAAATTTGTTACGAGTTCAAAGGTTGGAGGAAGGCTCTGAAACGAATGTGCAAGTTATTTGCAAGTTTATTGTACATATGAGCATAAACCTTGCAGCTGCAAACAGACCTCTCACCGATCACAAGTTCCAACACACGAACCTTCGAAGGCGGATCACGGTTTTATACCCCCAGATGACATCATCACCTCGTGGAACCAATCCTGGGACCGGACCGCCTTGGAAACGCCCTAGAACTTCTTTGGGACTGTCCTACTCTGTAACGTGATCCGCCTCTCAGACAATAAGCTACCAGCTTCATATGTAAACTTCAAGTGTTAGGTCTGTTGTTTTGTGCAAGCGTGTAACTGTTCCCTAGTGAAAACAAAGCCCGGGAGTAAAAGGTTCCGCCTTAGATCACGTTTCACATTATAAGGCAGAAATTAAGTAAACACAATCTTAGAATATATTGGGTGTAATTAATAGGTGTAATACTGATAGAAATATATTTCAAAAGCATCTTCGCATTTTAAACAGAAACAAAAACAACGTGGACGAAGCAGCAAACATGTCCTCCACCTCCTTCATGTCCTCGACCTCCTTCATGTCCTCCACCTCCTTCAGATCCTCCACCTCCTGAATCTCACAGTAAGTTGTGGATTTAGTGTTTGTCTCCTTTCTGTCCTGTGATGATGTTAAAGAAACATTCAACAGAAACAGGAAGTTAGATTGTAATTGCAGGACAGAAGACACCTCCTGCTGCCTCCAAATCACACAAACATCAACAGATTTCTTCCACCTGACTCCATGAAGACTTTGCTCTCATCTGGTTTACAGGTCAGACATGTCTGAAGTGTGGAAGACCCTGGGAGCTTCATAGAGGAAAGTGTTATTATATCTCCAACACTACATCCTCCTGGCAGGACAGCAGAAGTCTCTGCAGAGATCTTGGAGGAGACCTGGTGAAGATCTCCAGCAGAGAGGAGCAGGTATGAAACACTGCTGCAGGTTCATGTTCTCACAGGTTTCCGCACATCAAGTTTGTTCATCTTAGGAAGATCTTGCAGAAACATGTTCAACAAACTTTACTGTTCAGGAGTTTCTGACCAGAGGGAGAGACTTCAAGACTCCAGAGATGCTCTACTGGATCGGACTGACTGACTCAGAGACAGAAACCAGATGGTTGTGGGTGGACGGATCTCCTCTGGACACAAGGTTTGATTGTTGGAAAATATATGAATTAAATTCAAGAATTAAACTCATTGAGGGTTGTCAGAGTTTCTGTTCTTTATTTCTTAGGTTGAGTTTTTGGGATGCCGGAGAGCCCAACAACGTGAAAAGTTTGTTTGATGATGGAGAACACTGTGCGAGCCTGAATGTGACTAAAACAGACGGAGGTCTGAACACCTGGAATGATCAGTCCTGTGCGATGTCTAACAGAATAACCTGTGAGAAATCTGCAGAATATGAGCAGATTTCATGTGTCTGAGTTCAGGTCAGTCTCAGTCCAGGGTCCAGGAGGAGCAGCTTTTAGGAACTGAAGGTCACAAACAGTTGAAGCTTCTTCTAGTTTTCAGCCTTTTATCAATTTTTGTGTAACTGTTGAGTTTTATTTTAAGTTTTTATTATCATCTGTCATATTGTGCAGCTTCGGTTCATGATTAAAGTTGAAGTTTTTGATCTTCATCCTCTGCCTCCTTCATCTTCATCTTTTAACAGGAAATGAATTATCTTCTTCACTGAAGGTTGGTGTTTGTAAATCCTAACCAGGAGGACGTCAGGAGAAATATCCCACGTTCCTCCTGGGTCGAGTAATTTAAAGAGTTTTACTGATGTTTCCCGCTTCCACTGATCCAACATTTACCTTCTGAAAAAACACAAAAAATTCTGTAAATCTTCAGTTTTTAGTCCAGATAAATTTAAATGTTTGAAATATTTGTTAACAGTAGAAAATATGTATTAACTGTTAGAAAAGTTTGTATAAAATGTGAGGATTTCTTTAAGAATCAAATGAAACAGAATAAACTAGAAACATTAAAATGAAAAGCTCTGGGGGTGAAGGCAGGGGGCACCCTGCTGGTAGTGTAGGCTCCATCATGGTAAGACATGTTTAGTGTAGGCTCCATCATGGTAAGACATGTTTAGTGTAGGCTCCGTCATGGTAAGACATGTTTAGTGTAGGCTCCGTCATGGTAAGACATGTTTAGTGTAGGCTCCGTCATGGTAAGACATGTTTAGTGTAGGCTCCGTCATGGTAAGACATGTTTAGTGTAGGCTCCATCATGGTAAGACATGTTTAGTGTAGGCTCCATCATGGTAAGACATGTTTAGTGTAGGCTCCATCATGGTAAGACATGTTTAGTGTAGGCTCCGTCATGGTAAGACATGTTTAGTGTAGGCTCCGTCATGGTAAGACATGTTTAGTGTAGGCTCCATCATGGTAAGACATGTGTAGTGGGCATGACCGTGTCCGCTCTGATGCACCTGTGCATTTTTGAACTGTTCCAGAGATGACCTTTACTGACCTCTCAGTAAAGCAAGACATTTACTACAAATTATTCCATTAGTTGTAATCTAAGAACATAGTCACCAAAAGAGACTATTTCTATCTTTGATTTTATTCTAATGTAATCAAAATAATAACTTTTGTCATTTTCATGATATATGTTATATGCTAGGTCGCAGTTCGATGATCGACTTTGTTGTCGTCTCATCTGATCTGCGGCCGCATGTCTTGGACACTCGGGTGAAGAGAGGGGCGGAGCTGTCAACTGACCACTACCTGGTGGTGAGTTGGCTCCGATGGTGGGGGAGGATGCCGGTCAGACCTGGCAGACCCAAACGTATTGTGAGGGTCTGCTGGGAACGTCTGGCAGAGTCTCCCGTAAGACGGAGCTTTAACTCCCACCTCCGGGAGAGCTTTGAACACGTTCCGAGGGAGGCGGGGGACATGGAGTCCGAGTGGGCCGTGTTCCGCGCCTCTATTGTCGAGGCAGCTTATCGGAGCTGTGGCCGCAAGGTTGTTGGTGCCTGTCGTGGTGGCAACCCTCGAACCCGGTGGTGGACACCGGCAGTGAGGGATGCTGTCAGGCTGAAGAAGGAGTCCTATTGGGCCTTTTTGGCTTGTGGGACCCCGGAAGCAGCTGATAGGTACCGGCAGTCCAAGCGGCATGCGGCTCGGGTGGTTGCTGAGGCAAAAACTCGGGCGTGGGAGGAGTTCGGAGAGGCCATGGAGAATGACTTCCGTACGGCTTCGAGGCGATTCTGGTCCACCATCCGGCGTCTCAGGGGGGGAAAGAGGTACGCGACCAACACCATTTATGGTGGGGGTGGCGTGCTGCTGACCTCAACTCGGGATGTTGTGAGTCGGTGGGCGGAATACTTCGAAGACCTCCTCAATCCTACTGGCACGTCTTCCACTGAGGAAGCGGAGCCTGGGGACTTTGGGTCGGGTTCTCCGATCTCTGGTGCTGAGGTCGCCGAGGTGGTTAAAAAGCTCCGCGGTGGCAAGGCTCCGGGGGTGGATGAGATTCGCCCGGAGTTCCTTAGGGCTCTGGATGTTGTAGGGTTGTGTTGGCTTACGCGACTCTGCAATATCGCGTGGACATCGGGGGCAGTTCCCTTGGATTGGCAGACTGGGGTGGTGGTTCCCCTATTCAAAAAGGGGGACCGTAGGGTGTGTTCCAACTATAGGGGGATCACACTCTTAAGCCTCCCTGGTAAGGTCTATTCAGGGGTTCTGGAGAGGAGGGTCCGTCGGATAGTCGAACCTCGGATCCAGGAGGAGCAATGTGGTTTTCGTCCTGGTCGTGGAACACTGGACCAGCTCTACACCCTCAACAGGGTCCTGGAGGGTGCGTGGGAGTTTGCCCAACCAGTTTACATGTGCTTTGTGGACTTGGAGAAGGCATTCGACCGCGTCCCTCGGGGGGTTCTGTGGGAGGTACTCCGGGAGTATGGGGTACCAGGCCCTTTGATAAGGGCTGTTAGGTCCCTGTACGACCGGTGTCAGAGCTTGGTCCGCATTGCCGGCAGTAAGTCAGGCTCGTTTCCGGTGAGAGTTGGACTCCGCCAAGGTTGCCCTTTGTCACCGATTCTGTTCATAACTTTTATGGACAGAATTTCTAGGCGCAGCCAAGGTGTTGAGAGGTTCCGTTTTGGTGGCCTTAGAATCGCTTCTCTGTTTTTTGCAGATGATGTGGTCCTACTGGCTTCATCAGTTCGTGATTTACAACTTTCACTGGAGCGGTTTGCAGCCGAGTGTGATGCGGCCGGGATGAGGATCAGTTCCTCCAAATCCGAGGCCATGGTCTTGAGCCGGAAAAGGGTAGCATGCCCTCTCCGGGTCGGGGAGGAGGTCCTGCCCCAAGTGGAGGAGTTTAAGTATCTCGGGATCTTGTTCACGAATGAGGGAAAACTGGAGCGTGAGATCGATAGGCGGATAGGTGCAGCGTCCGCAGTGAAGCGGGCGCTGTACCGGTCTGTCGTGGTGAAGAGAGAGCTGAGTCAAAAGGCAAAGCTCTCAATTTACCGATCGATCTACGTTCCCACCCTCATCTATGGTCATGAGCTTTGGGTTATGACCGAAAGAACAAGATCTCGGATACAAGCGGCTGAAATGAGTTTTCTCCGCAGGGTGGCTGGACTCTCCCTTAGAGATAGGGTGAGAAGCTCAGTCATCCGGGAGGGACTCGGAGTAGAGCCGCTGCTTCTCCACATCGAGAGGAGCCAGTTGAGGTGGCTCGGGCATCTGGTTAGGATGCCTCCTGGACGCCTCCCTGGTGAGGTGTTCCGGGCATGTCCCACCGGGAGGAGACCCAGAGGAAGACCCAGGACGCGCTGGAGGGACTATGTTTCTCGGCTGGCCTGGGAACGCCTTGGGATTCCCCCGGAGGAGCTGCTCCAAGTGGCTGGGGAGAGGGAAGTCTGGGCCTCCCTACTTAGGCTGCTACCCCCGCGACCCGACCCCGGATAAGCGGAAGAAGATGGATGGATGGATGGATGTTATATGCTGTTATTCTTTTAATATGGAGTATTACTGTGTTACTTGATCATATAAGGGTGTCAAAGTTCAGATAAAAGGTCAAACTGACTTACACAGAAGCTGTTTTTGTTGAGTTTCAGCTAAAACTCTAACTAGCATCTGAAAGTCTTCTCCCTCAGATACTTTTCCTAAACAATTTCCCTCTGCTGAATTTCACCTTGAATCTTGATAACAAGTGAACTGCTCGACTGGTTCTTTTGGACCAATGGGAAAGTGACAACTCCTCTCATCTCAGATCTTCTACTAAGGGTCTAAGTTTTTCCTAAAACAGTGAGTTCCTGTGAGGAAGGAGATATGTGAACTTGCTCTTCAAGCTGTGGGACGTTTGGTCAAAAGCTAAGGGCCTTCGTTCTCCAGTAAAGGCTGATAACATGCTTATTATTCCACTTAGAACCGAGCGTACCAGCTCAGAACTTGAATTAAATTCCTTTCTGGAATAAGTTATCTTGAAGTCAACCAGTAGCTGACATATTTTCTGATGATCGACGCGGATCCCAGGAGACGTTGAAACGTAAACGAGAACCGGCTCGGACGTGCTGGACCTGCAACGATTCTGTACGCCTGAAAGGCTGGTGTCATCTCTTTATCAGACTCGTCGTCAAAGGTAAAGAGCTGTTTACAAACGTACCTGGATTTCAGCAGAAATCTGATGGGAAGTGTCACTTCTGGTAACATGCTCAAGACAATTTCCTTTAAACCATCTCTCCATCTCTCCTCCTATTTCCTTATCCCTCTCAATCTATCTGGTAACTATATTTAAGCTAAGAGCCACAGACTAAGTATAATGACATCCTGTATTATGTCTGTTGTGTTGCAATTTAAATGTGCTGACGTATTAAATTGCAAGAAAGTGAAATCATGTCAATCAAGTGCAATGGTGTTAATTTAGTTGATTTATTTTAAATAAATGGTAATGTCTTTGACATACCAAACTAAGTTAACGTCTCTGTCACTCTATGGCTTCTGTGTTACTTATCCATCATAAAGATCACAGAAATATTGGGTAAACGGAAAAAGAAAAGAATCCGTGAAATTACTATTCAATCTGAATAGGTAAATCAATTAAGGTAAAGAGGTCAGTAGTAATATTGACCTCCCTAATATCCTTTACATCTGGGTGGCACCATATGTGTTTAAAGACACAATATGGTGGTTACCCTCATGTTTGCTTCATCTGGTGGTCCGTACGAGTTTTCTGAACGTTTATTCATAAATCTGTGATCCATCACAAACTTGAAATGTTATGTTGGCATGATTATTCCAATTTTTGGACTCTGAAGGTGATAATTTTTGGCTGAGGTGTTCAAGACAGGCAGATTCTGCATGCTTTTATCATTTGAGGCTGAGAGATTGTTATTGTTCAACTCTTTCACACGCTGTTGGAAGCTTTTAGGTGAGGTCTTGTCAGCCCGTGGTCTGTGGGGGGGTTCTAGTTCTAGAGCGCCACTGAGAGCAGATCTCCGAACGCGTGAAGTTCCTCCTTTTACTTCGAGTTTGAATGAATGGACACTTCCTGCTGTCAGAAGGCAGGAAGCGTGGCCTTATATGGTGTTTTGAGAGGTGGGAATTATGTAAATTACCTTCCTGCGAGCACGCGCAGGTGTTTAGAACAGGTGGGATCCATCAACTTTAAGCAGCCCATTTACACGCTTTTCCTGTGGATAGAAGACTTTGTTGGATCTGACGTGGCATGTTCGTACGAACGCTTCGTACGAACAAAAGTAGGAGAAATTTAGGATAAAAATACGAACATTTTCGTGCATGAGGGCCAATGTGTGTTTAGTTCTGGGTTGCCTAACAAAAATAAGCCACAGCGCCAAAGAAAACGAGGGTAAAAAATATATATTTTAAAATAAAATTCATAACTAATAGTTACTTTTTTAATGTGCTAAATAATAAAATGTGGCGAATGAAAGTCGCTGCCGCTGGCCTACAGAACTGTTGTGATCCAAACGACGACAAAAACAGCCGTACACCGCATGTCATGCAACTAAACACAGGTTTTTAATGTGATCTGTGTTCACAAGCATACGCTTAAGCTGTGTGTGTGATTAAAAAACACACAACAACATTTTACAACTGTTATTTTAGTAAAAGTTAAGGAGTTTACTTACTAAGTACGCGAGTAGCTGCCATTTTGAAATCGTCACTGGGATAAACTGGGGGCAGAAAAAATTCCCCCACTTCACGAATGGGAGTTCCCCACTGGAGCGGGCGTTCCGGTTTAAATCCACCACTGGGACCTTGGAAATCATACGAGGTTACTGGAACGCAGCATATATGCCACGGGGGGTCGTGACGTACTTCTGTCAAAATACCGGCCACATCCCGCACTTCCGGGTCCTATCCACTGCCGTTGTTGTTAGCGTTGGCTCCTAGTAGCAGACCATGACAACGACCCGAAACGGGAAGCGGCTGCGCGCTACCGGCACTACAAGTGAGTTCCGTAGTGTCCGCCCACCGGTGGGAACAGCTGTTCCAAGGGGGGGTTTTGGCGAAAATATATTGTGGCTATCCATAGGGGGAACGTCGCCATAATTTTATATGGATTTATATGTGTATAGAGTTACTATTGGTGTGTATGCAGATGTTTTATTAATTGCATTTAGTCATTTATGTTCGTGTCTTTCCCGCTAATACGTCCGATGAATGCGTTGGTGCTGGAACGGAAGTCCGTGGCATATAGTCTATTTAGGATTTTTGTTAGCAAAATATTTTGCCATGGTAACTCCGATTGCTTAGAAAAGTATTAGCACACATCTCGGAGTCGGGCCGGTCGTTTTGATATAACTTTTGTGGGGGTTCACGTTACGGTTCGGGTCGCATTAACGGCGAGGGAAGAAGAAAGAAAGAAAGAAAGAAAGAAAGAAAGAAGAGAAAGAAAGAGAGAGAGAAAGAAAGAAAGAAAGAAAGAAAGAAAGAAAGAAAGAAAGAAAGAAAGAAAGAAAGAAAGAAAGAAAGAAAGAAAGAAAGAAAGAAAGAAAGAAAGAAAGAAAGAAAGAAAGAAAGAAAGAAAGAAAGAAAGAAAGAAAGAAAGAAAGAAAGAAAGAAAGAAAGAAAGAAAGAAAGAAAGAAAGAAAGAAAGAAAGAAAGAAAGAAAGAGACTTGACAAAACTTTTATTTTACATCATTTGGGAAACAAACAACAGAACAAAGGTCCAATAAAAAATAAAAAACCTTCAGTTACAGAGACATACAGGATGGGCATTAATTCATTAAAAAATTATTTACACGTGTTATTTAGTTATTTTTATTTTTGTTTTTTTGTTTGTTTTTTTTCCTCAGTCCATAATATTAAAAGGTAAGAATTAAGGTAAGAAAGAAAGAAAGAAAGAAAGAAAGAAAGAAAGAAAGAAAGAAAGAAAGAAAGAAAGAAAGAAAGAAAGAAAGAAAGAAAGAAAGAAAGAAAGAAAGAAAGAAAG
>JBBPBX010023086.1:12440-22898 GCA_038048925.1 Garcialebias charrua | reverse complement strand
AAGAAAGAAAGAAAGAAAGAAAGAAAGAAAGAAAGAAAGAAAGAAAGAAAGAAAGAAAGAAAGAAAGAAAGAAAGAAAGAAAGAAAGAAAGAAAGAAAGAAAGAAAGAAAGAAAGAAAGAAAGAAAGAAAGAAAGAAAGAAAGAAAGAAAGAAAGAAAGAAAGAAAGAAAGAAAGAAAGAAAGAAAGATTTTTTTTTGATTTTTAACAAAACTTTATTCACACAGTATTAAAAACATGATCAGGACAAGCTTAAAATTAGTTGTTTACATTAAAAGCTCGTTGTAGTTTAGTTCTTTCTGATCAGAAATGGTACATAAGATGTTTTTGAACCCCCACAGTTTCATAAACATTTTTAAATCCCCAGTGTCTCTGTGGAAGTGAAACTCCAAGGCCAGCCTGGCCTTGACGTTGCACCTCCACAGAGACACAGCATCAAGGTGAGGTCCATCCTGCAGTCTGTCCCTGCGAGACAAATAAATTGCCATCTTTGCCTCAGCGATTAAAAAATTTAAAAGTTGGGACTTGTCTTTAGTAGCTCTGCTGTAAAATACACCATTAATGAAAACTGAATGGGTAAAAAGTGTGTCAAAAAGGTTAAAAATCTGTATTAAGAGATTAAAAAAAACTGTTAGTCGTGCACAATCTATAAAAACGTGAAAAACATTCTCTGATAAACTGCAAAAAGGACACTCGTTTAAAACTCCAGGACTGATGATAGATAAAAAAGAGTTCGTTGCAATGGCGCCATGAAGGACCCTCCATTGAAGGTCACCAGTCCGTTTTTTTATCGGAAGTTTATAGAGTGTTCTCCACTGGGGCTTCTGTTCTCCGAACTTGTTGTCCCAGACACTGACAGCCCTGTTGTGCAGAGTCCTCTTGTTCAGCACCTTGACACAGGTCCGGTACAGGACTTTTGAACCTGATCCGCACAAGTCCACCTTTGGGCCTGTGGTACGAAGCAGGGGACCGCTGCTGTCCCCGAGGTCAGGATCCAGGTGGGTCTCCGGAAACGGGTCTGTTGGATCAGGCGGACGACCCTCTGTGGACCACAGCTGCAGGAGACACCTCTCACCAGCTGTCAACCTCTCCTTCAACAAGTCTATGAAGCGCTGCACCAGTCTGGCAGACCGGACTCCGAGCAACGAGGCCACCTCTTGGACGCTGGAGAAATCTGGTCCAGCCGTCTCCACCAGCCGCCTCAGGGTCACCGTCCCAGACCTGCAAAGCGCCGTCGACAGCCCCGGCATGGTGCTGTCAGAGACATCCAATCTCGCTCCACAGACTAAAGGTTCTTCTAAAAGCCAATGCAGAGAATTATTCGTGTTTGTTCTGTTGAATTTAAAAAAGGAGCACAGTTTAAAAACACTCTGATAAAACTGAGGTAACCCCTTTAACTGTAAACAGCCGACATTGGTCAGAAACAGAGCAGCATCCAGCCCCAAACCGCTCACGCACCTGAGGATGCAGCTGGCCACGTCTCTCCACACTGTGTCAGCAGGTCCTGCCAGGTATTTTTGGAGGAACTGCATTCTAAAAGCGGCCGTTCTGCTGGCCAGGTGGACAAGGCCTTGTCCCCCCTCCTCTCTTGGTAAAAACAAAACCGACTGTGGCACCCAATGTCGACCGTTCCAGAAGAACTCCACCATCTCAGACTGCAGTTTTACCAGCAGGTCTGGAGGTGGATCTAGAACGGCTAGTTTGTGCCACAGCTGTGATGCGACCAGGTTGTTTAAAACTAGCACTCTGCCTCTGTAGGACATCTGGGAGTGCAGCCATTTCCATTTTTTTATTTTTTGTCTAAACTTTTCTTCGACATTTTCCCAGTTTTTCTTTATCATATTCTTTTCCCCTAGGTAAATACCGAGGTATTTGAAACCGTCTCTCATCCACAGGAGGCTTTGAGGGAGAACTGGGAGCCCTTCAGGCCACTCACCCACGGCGAAGGCTGTGCTCTTTCCCCAGTTCACCCTCGCAGCAGACAGAATGGAAAAACTCTCGGTAACCTTCCTTAAAATGTCTACATCCTGTTGGTTTTTTATAAAAACAACAACATCGTCAGCATATGCGGATAAAACTATGTTGTTGTCAGAACCGGGTAAAGTAAAACCATGGACGCTTAATCGGATCTTTTGGAGGAGGGGTTCAAGGGAGAGTGCGTAGAGCATCCCTGAGAGTGCGCAGCCCTGCCGAACACCTCTACACACTCTAAAAGGAGCACACAGGCTACCATTAATCTTCAGCACACTCTCAACATCACTGTACAGCACCTTGATCTTGGCTACAAAACCAGCGCTGAACCCGAACTTTCTCATGGTTTCCCAGAGGAGGTCGTGTTCAACACGGTCAAAAGCCTTTTCTTGGTCGAGTGAGACCAAGGCTGTGTTCAGACCTAATGAACTGGAGACTTCCAAAACGTCTCGAATCAGGTAGATGTTATCTACCATGGACCTACTGGGGACGCAACAAGTCTGGTCCCGATGGATGACCTGCTCCATAGCATCTCTCATCCTAGTAGCTAGGACCTTGGAGAGGATTTTGTAGTCGGTGCAGAGTAGGGACACCGGGCGCCAGTTCTTCATCTCCTGCAGGTTCCCTTTTTTTGGCAGGAGAGTAATGACTGCCCTGCGGCATGACAGTGGGAGTGAGCCAGTGTTCAGACTGTCGTTGAAGACACCCAGCAGATCTTCTGCTAAAATGTCCCAGTAGGCTTTATAAAATTCCACAGTGAGTCCATCTATGCCGGGTGCCTTCTGGCCTTGCATGCTCTGGAGGGCTGTGTGGAGCTCAAGAAAGAAAGAAAGAAAGAAAGAAAGAAAGAAAGAAAGAAAGAAAGAAAGAAAGAAAGAAAGAAAGAAAGAAAGAAAGAAAGAAAGAAAGAAAGAAAGAAAGAAAGAAAGAAAGAAAGAAAGAAAGAAAGAAAGAAAGAAAGAAAGAAAGAAAGAAAGAAAGAAAGAAAGAAAGAAAGAAAGAAAGAAAGAAAGAAAGAAAGAAAGAAAGAAAGAAAGAAAGAAAGAAAGAAAGAAAGAAAGAAAGAAAGAAAGAAAGAAAGAAAGAAAGAAGAAAGAAAGAAAGAAAGAAAGAAAGAAAGAAAGAAAGAAAGAAAGAAAGAAAGAAAGAAAGAAAGAAAGAAAGAAAGAAAGAAAGAAAGAAAGAAAGAAAGAAAGAAAGAAAGAAAGAAAGAAAGAAAGAAAGAAAGAAAGAAAGAAAGAAACCCTTATTGGGTGTAGAACAATAGGTGGCTTCCATGCATTTACATGCAATGGCAGCCCCCAATAATACAATAAGGTACATGAACTTTATTGACAGGAGCAGTGCCAGGTCTTGACAGGGCTAGAAGAAGAGAGGGCAAGGTGAGTATCTTTTAAATCCTCAGACAATCCATGATGATTCACAAATCAAGAGTAATCTCTTATTGTTTGTGTTTGCAGGTGCGCCTTGAGGAGTAGTGGAGAGATCCTGGGTTGTTGGGACGATGCGCTGATGAGGTGAGTGTTGGTGGAGAGAGGAGCAGGTTGACCCAAGCTGGTTTGTATGATGGCTGCAGTTTGATGAGACACCATTGGTCCACAGGAGAATCTCTGTGGAGAGATGAGGTCCTTGAGAGGACTTGAAGGAGAAGGACGTGGAAGGACCATAAGGTAGTTGACGTCCCTGTCTCTCTTTCAGGCTTGACCACCAGACATTCGCTGGTGGTGCCAGATGAAGATTCCTGATCCAGTTCACGTTTAGCCATCAAGTTTTTTATCCCCCCCCCGTCCCATCAGTAACCAAACCAGGGGCTGAAGCCTCCGACATCACAACCCCCTGTATCATGGGGGGACTCAAAGCCCCCCACCATGTTAAGGTGGTTTCTGAGAATAAGGATAGAAAATGGGAATAAAAACTTTTATCTGAAACTTTGGACCTAATCAAAAATCTTATGTATCATATTGATATTGAAACTGAAGGTCAGTGATGAACTGGAGGCTTTGAATATTCATCAAAAAGGCAGAAAATGTTTAAAATGTTACCCTGATGCATGCTCAATACTAACTCCTAACTGAGCCTTCCTGAAAGCAGAGAAGAAACCCAAACAGGACTCCAGCCAGCCATCAGGTGAAAAGAAGGAACCCAGACCCAGACCAGTGGTCATTCCGTATGTTGCGGGAGTTTCAGAGACATTGAGACGTTTATTTTCTAAACACAACGTCCCAGTGGCTTTTAAACCCCAAAATACATTACGGCAAAGACTGGTTCATCCCAAAGATCCAGTCCCCCGGCACAAACAGAGTAATATTGTGTATGCTGTTCAGTGTCAGGAGGGCTGTGATCAGTCTTATATCGGGGAAACTAAACAGCCACTGGCCAAAAGGATGGCCCAGCACAGAAGATCAACATCATCAGGTCAGGACTCTGCGGTCTACACTCATCTCCAGGCCAGCGGTCACTCTTTCAGGGATGAAGATGTTCACATCCTTGATAGAGAGGAACAATGGTTTGAGAGAGGAGTAAAGGAGGCCATCTTTGTGAAAAGAAACCGTCCATCATTAAACAGGGGTGGAGGCCTCCGGGTTCAACTGTCCCCCTCTTACAATGCTGTTATTGCTAGTATCACTCAGCCCTCTGTGAATAGCAAACAACCATCAGGGTGCTAACGATCCATCGTTAGGCTGATGGTCCTCCTTGATCATGTGAGCAGCTGGTTTGGCTGTCATCAGCCAACTGGTTGATCCACTGTGAGAGGGTGCTATTTATAAGACTGAGCTGAATACAGCAGCTCAGACTGAGGAAGTCTTTCGGACGAAAGATGAAACTTTTCTACAATTTTTTTGCTTTGTTTTGTTTTGTTTTATGAATGTCCAGAGGACCAGACTTAGCTTTTTTAGATAGTTAAAATGTTGCAACATCTCTTCATATCTGAACCAGGAGGTGATGACCAGATATAATTTATGTTAGTTTCACATCAGCAGCATCAGAGAACATCTTCTCTGTGGGACTTCCTGTTCTGTAGCTGCACACATCTCACACATTTCCTGCTCCACTTCTACCTGCTGTGATATTCAGAGGAGCTTCTACCTGAACTTGAAGTGAATTTTTATTTATCTCCAGTTAGATGAATAGAACCTGATTCATTCATTCATTCAACCTTTATTTATACAGGCTAGCCTCGTTGAGTCACGGGGACTCATTTACAAGAGGGACCTGTCTCACTCACACCAAACAACCATCCACTCTCACACTCACACCTAGGGTCAATTTAGAGTCACCAATCAGCCTAACAAGCATGTTTTTTGGTCTGTGGGAGGAAACCGGAGTACCCGGAGGAAACCCACGCATGCACGGGGAGAACATGCAAACTCCACCCAGAAAGGCCCCGGACCGGGATTTGAACCGGCAACCTTCTCGCTGAGAGGCAGCAGCTCTACCAGTTGTGCCACCGTGCTGCCCTGATCAACATAAAACACTTAAATACCTGATCCTCAGAGCCTGAACCAGTTTATAAAGTCCTTCTAGAAGTATCTCATGATTCACGCAGGCTCAGAAGCTGCTCGGAGGTGGTACACCACAAATGTTCTTCTTCTTCTTGTGATTTTCATTGGCGGTTGGCAGACTAACGTAAGGTGCATTACCGCCACCTACTGAGCTGGAGTGTGGACAGGAGATAAACAGAAAATCCATCCATCCATCCATTGTCTTCCGCTTATCCGGGCTCGGGTTGCGGGGGTAGCAGCCTAAGTAAGGAGGCCCAGACTTCCCTCTCCCCAGCCACTTGGAGCAGCTCCTCTGGGGGAATCCCAAGGCGTTCCCAGGCCAGCCGAGAAACATAGTCCCTCCAGCGTGTCCTGGGTCTTCCTCTGGGTCTCCTCCTGGTGGGACATGCCCGGAACACCTCACCAGGGAGGCGTCCAGGAGGCATCCTAACCAGATGCCCGAGCCACCTCAACTGGCTCCTCTCGATGTGGAGAAGCAGCGGCTCTACTCCGAGTCCCTCCCGGATGACTGAGCTTCTCACCCTATCTCTAAGGGAGAGTCCAGACACCCTGCGGAGAAAACTCATTTCAGCCGCTTGTATCCGAGATCTCTTTCTTTCGGTCACAACCCAAAGCTCATGACCATAGATGAGGGTGGGAACAGAGTAAAAAAAAAAAAAAACACTAATCCCGTTCAATGAATTTAATAGTACAACCAAGTTTCTCCTATTAGGTTTGTAACACACAAGAAAATAAGAATTTGGCCCTTAACAGTAAAACATTAACATTGAAATAGGGACAAGCCTACGAACCACCTTCTGACTGAGATGGTGTCACTCCTTTACCCATCATACCCTCAACAGCTTCCCAACCAAGATCTTTAATGTCCAGATATTTTTCAGCAGCCTTCACTATAATTTTTATCTTTTCAGTCTTTCTAACCATCTGAGCTGAACAATTAATCACTTCTACCATGAATAACACAAAATTCTTTTTGTTCACTATCATTGAATCATTTGGTAGTTTAGTGCAACCATCACAAGTCAGTTGGTGATACAGTTGGTTTTGGTCTCACTGGTAGATTTGGGATTCTTTTTGCAGCTTCAGCGTAAGTAATCCCTTGAACTAGTTTCACTTTTTGGATTTCCTCTGCTCTTTTACTAACCGCACATCCACGATAAGCAGCTGTGTGTTCTCCCCCACAGTTACAACATTTAACCTTTGCTTCACCTCCACATTTCCCATACTCATGTTCACCTGCATTTTACTTCCACATCGCTGTTTCCCTTTACATATTGCTGCTTCATGTTCAAATTTTTGACATTTAAAACATCTTAAAGGAGGAGGAATGTACTGCTTAACATCATAACACATGTACCCTATGAAGACTTTACTGGGCAAGTTGTCCACGTCAAACGTAATCAAGACTGACAGGCTGTCACATCTTTCTCCATTCCTTGTTGTTTTCAATTTCTTTCACGTTTGCTCCTCGTACATTGTCTTGAATTTCTTCTACAGAGATTTTTAAAGAGACACCACTTATGACTCCTCTGCTAATGTTGTCATTTTCAACCGGACGGCACTCAACTTTCTGTCCATCTATCTTGTTGAGCTTAATGGC
This sequence comes from Garcialebias charrua, assembly GCA_038048925.1. Classification (NCBI taxonomy): domain Eukaryota; kingdom Metazoa; phylum Chordata; class Actinopteri; order Cyprinodontiformes; family Rivulidae; genus Garcialebias; species Garcialebias charrua. The sequence goes on along the minus strand of JBBPBX010023086.1, from coordinate 15,826 downwards.
TTTATTCAGCTGAATACTGTCTCTGCAGTGAACAAACAATGCTCCACTTCGCAAAACTTTGGCACTACGGACTTCACCTGTCAGGTTGTACATTGCTGTGCACAGTATCGGATTCCATTCAGCAAAAGACTCTCCCTCTCAAATTAGTTTGAAAATAACTTTATGGTCATCCTTTCGTTTCATCGCTACAATTAGACTGTCAGTTTCTGAATTTGAATCACCTGCAGCTGACTTCTGCTTTTTCCTCTTCTTCCTGCTAGCTATTTTACTTCAATCCCCTTCATTTCCACTACAAGCCTCTTCCATTCATCAAAACCATCTGCTACCTCCTGTCCAGTCACAGCCAACCGCCCTGCCAGATTGCTGACTCATCTCCACCGTCCTTCCAAGTCGCTGACTCATCTTGGCTCCCTCCCTCCCGAGAACCAGAACCCGATCCTCGTCCCGAAGGCGACCGACTCCGGCTCCGACCCATCACATCCGCCACATCTCGCCCTCACCACTCAATCGCTCACACAAGTTGCTCACAGGTGTCTCTCATTAACTCAACCACAACCCTCCTGGTGGTGTTTCCTCTGCAGCAGCTGATAGCACTGATCAATCAGCTCCAAGCAGCTCCAGCTGCTCTGAGTTTGGTTTAAAAAGCAGCTCCTGCAGCTTGGAGTCACTGCCAGCAGCTCTGAGCTCTGTGTTGGTGCTGTCTGTCAGCTTCACCTGCTGCAGGATGAGGTGAGGAAGCTCCAGTCTCCATCAGTGGTTCTGCATGTCCTAACGTTAGATGATCAGTGTTTACCTTCTGCTCTGAACTGTGTTGCTAACCTGATGGGCTGAATGTCTCTGCAGGGGGTTCTGGATTTCTTTCCTGCTGCTTGGAAGCACCACCTGCTATCCTCCTCAACCAGGTGAGTCTGAACAGGAAGTGATGGGAGCAGTTTGAAGCTGGACCTGGTGCTGACTGCAGGTGTTTCTCCTCAGGCAGTGGAGGTGGACGGCCCTGGTGGTCCATTTCATCTTCTGGATATGACCCCTACAAGACCAGTGATGAGAATCCTGCATGACTGTTCAGAGGTTCTGGCAGCTACAGCAGCTATCCAGGACAATACTACAGCGGCACCAACACTGTCAGGGGTGACAGTGTCTCTTACATGATCCAACAGCAGAGTGGCCCTCAGGACCATCATCATGGGGCTCCAGGCAGCAGTGGCCCTTACCAGTCCACAGAGGAGAGCTGGAGCTCCTCCTCTGATACCAGCGGTGAGGACGAGCCCGTCTTCTCTCCCGTAGAGGACCAGGACGAGGTGTACGCTTTAAAGTCTCGCTCACGCTACAACCGTAAGCGCCTGTCGTTCAATCAGTTCCGCTACACCCCAACAGAACCACGGTTCTCCAGGGAACCAGTGTTCCACCACGGACAAAGACATCAACCCCACCACGCAGTCAAAGGAGACTACTGATGTTCACTCAGTCTGTGTGGTCTCTGCTGGGTCTTGTCTCTGTCCCTCAGACCTCCATGATCCACATGTGGTTCTGATTTTAAACGGAGCATGATGAAAATAATAAAAACTGTTTTATAAAGTTCGTCTTCTTGGTATTGTTTGTGGGACAGACGCAGCTGATCCTGACACAAGTCCTAAAATTAGATAATTGAACTCCGTTAAACAAAAGAGACAGATGTAGTGATACAACCCGGTGTCTGAAACTCTTAGTGGTACACTTTTCTTGAGGCCCTCAAGGAGACGAGTGGACACTATGTTATTACATTTATTTTGAACCAAAAGACCCAAATCAATCAGAAGAGACTTCATTTTAATTTGTGCCAATTCAGAATTAATTAACAGAATAACTCTTGTCATTATATGATCATGGTTTATGCTTTACCAATGCTGGTCACTTCTTCATATGATGAATCAAAGAACTGGCAAAGTTGAAAATATGTAAGTTGTACTTTCCATATTTAGTTTTAGAAATGTTAACACATGAATCAAAACGTTTAATCAAGTTATCTGTATAACTGGCAACTGGTTTCTGTCTGTTCTAAACACAATCTTCCTCTCCTTTCATGAAGTAACCTTCATATTTTCAGCTCTCTGACCTGAGCAAAGTCACTCCTTAATTTTGGTGAACAGCCAATGAACAGAGTGGATTTAACTGGGTCAACCTCCCTTTTTAAGGTTCCACTTCCTATCTGAGCTTTGAGTCTGCTGGAGTAAGTCAAACTATGTTCTTCTCAAAAGAGCTGAATGAACGTCTGTCTAATCGCCAATGACACGTCTTCATGGCACTGCTGGCTATGAGTCCACTGGAAAGCTCCATTTGAATGAATTTTCCTCCTAGGAAAGTTTTATTCTGAAAAATCAAACCAGGAAATGCCGTTACTACGGTCCGAGATGAAGCATACGCCTGGAGACGCCGAAAACGGTAAATGGACTGACCAACTGGACCAAGGGAGATTGACCGTCTTCACGAGGCAACAAAGTCGTCAGATGCTTTGCCAAGTTGTACCGACGTGTAGCTGAGATCGGCCGGAAAGCTGCCATGCTTCCTGGTTAAAAACACACCACTCCCTCCATCTTTCATCCTCCATCTTCCTAACTTTCTCCTTAAACTTTATTTCTCAAGCCAGTTAACTAAACTTTTAAGTTAATGTGCCTGCAGAATAAGTAATATAAAACTTATAACTTGTTCTGTTGTACCTAGCAGTTACGGACGCATGATGTCATCTGCTGAAGTAAATTTAAAGGAAATCCTGATCGATCAACCATGTACATATGTGTGATGTAATTTAATGATTTGTTAATTACATGTAAATGATTCAGTTCTGCTGAACCAGGGCCGGCCCAAGCCTCGATGGGGCCCTAAGCAAAATTTGGTTTGGGGCCCTCTATTTCTGCTAATCGTGTGGATTACTACAGTCAAGAGTCAGATGATCAGATCATTCACCCTCCTAACATAAACTCACTGCAACTCTGACAGCCCTGCTTACATTATCATATTATATCATCTAGTGGTATTAAAAGTAAAAAAATAAAAAATAAAAAAACTGTATGCAATGTATTTTACAGCAAAAGTGTCATCTGGTTTATTATCTTTAGTTCAAAAGAACTAACAGTAATGTTTAAAATAATTTGTGATGCAAGAGCAAGATCAACAACAAGCAGCAGATAAAATAACTTAGATGCATAAGAATAAATTGTGCAAAAACAGACAAAATTAATTAAAAATAAAATATCAAGGAAATACTTAAATAATATAAATGAACAATTACTTGAAACCAGGTAAAAATATAAAAAAATAAATTTGAATAATTACTTTTTTACTAATTTGCAAAAGCTGAACTTAAAAATATTAAATAGAATCATATAGAAATTGTTGAAAAAAGATATATC
>JBBPBX010023086.1:0-12344 GCA_038048925.1 Garcialebias charrua | reverse complement strand
GGGGCCCCCTAGTGCCCCCGGGGCCCTAAGCAGCCGCTTAGTTTGCATATGCCTTGGGCCGCCCCTGTGCTGAACCAACATAAATTAACGTTTCATTTGTCTTTTACATCCCATCACCGAGTCACTGAAATATAATTTAGTCTGAAAAAGTGAGAACCCGTGAATTATTGATGTATTTTTGTGTCGGTCTAAACCTTGCCCAATTTACATCTAAAACATAGGTAAATCAGTAAACGGACCCCCTGCCTGTATTATTACACAGATGTGCTTGATTTATTGAAGAAAATGATGCATTATATATTGATAGGAAAAATAAGTGAACGTCTGGGATCAGTTAATTTGAAGGTGAAATTAGAGTCGGTGTTTTTAATAATCAGGTGTGAGTGGACACCTTGTTTTGACTTGAACAGGATCTAAGAAAGTCTACTCTTCACAACCCATTTGTGGAAGTGGATCACAGAGGAACAAAGATTTCTGAGGAGCTCAAAGAGTCGATGTTCATCAGGCTGGAAAGTCACAAACCTCTGTAAAAAGTTTGGACACAGTATGTGTACAAATGGAGGACATTCAAGACTGTTACCCTCCCCAGGAGTGGTGGACCAACAAAGATCACGCCAAGAGCAAGATGTGGAATGGTAGGTGAGGTCAAAAAGAAGCCATGGGTAACTTCTAAATGGCTGAAGACCTCTCATATTGATCATGAGTCCAACATCAGGAGAAGACTGAAAAATGGTGTCATGGTAGGGTTGAAGGAGGAAGATGCTGCTCTCCAAAAACATTGTCCTATCTCCTTCATGTTCTCCACCAACTTCATGTCCTCCACCTTGAAGCTCAATGTAAGTTGAAGATTGTCTCATTGTCTCCTTTGAGGATCAGATCAGCACATGAGCTGATGAATAAATAACTCCTGTGACGCTCGTCATTGAAGTTTCTGTGAGAAATCAACAAAAACTGGTTCATGTTGTTTCTGTGAATTCAACATTTCTGTTCCAGCTGTGAGTCACGAGTTAAAAAGTTTTAAACATCCACCTCAGAATAAAAACCATCAGTTTCATCTCAGTTCAAACAAACCAGAATCAGGAAGTATCCTGCAGATGAAGCCTCCTCCTCCTCCTCCTCCCCCAACAGTTCAGCAGGAAGTTTCTTCAACACAAAGCTGTGAATCTTGAAGGTGACGTCCAGATCTTCTGCTTGAAAAGTCCACAGAGGAGCGACGACACGTTTATGGTGAGTTCAGAGGATTTTCTCTGCAGCAGAAACTCCAAACAAACCTGAGGAGATCAAAACTTTTTCAAGAATCAGATTTTTAACTTGATCTACTTTCATATTAATGTTCTCATTGAAATATGTGAAAACACTTTCTAACACATTTATGAACAAGCCCATCCACCTGCTGTTAACACGTCTGTCATTTCATCATGGCACACTTTAATATTTGGGCTTTTAGTCTGTTTTCTACAGAACTTTAGATCAAATGATGTGAAGTGAAACCAAAGTGACTTGTCTTTAGTTTGAAGTAGTTCTGAGATCAACTGAGAGTTGTGTTTGTGTTTCAGAGCCAGTTGGACTGAGTGACAAGTGTCTGCATGATGAGCCGTGCACAGACAGAAGGTAAGAACATTCATGTGGTGGAAAATCATCAGGAAGGTGAAGAAGAAGCTGCAGTCAGAGCTGAGTGGTCATCATCAGACAAACCAGCAGCAGACTGAACACAACATCTCACATCCACACTGGAACACACACACTTCACCTGCACCAACATTTACTCTCACGTCTCATCAGTGCAGGACGGAGTTTAGATGGAGAAACATTGAAAATACTTATTTTTAAAACTCTATATAATTGTTTAAAAAACATGATGCAAAGCAGAAAAAAAACAATCATTTTGGTTAAATATTTAAAGTTAATCTTTTTTTTCTTCTTTCGGCTTTTCCCTTTTCAGGGGTCGCCACAGCGAGTCATCTTCCTCCACCTCACTCTGTCCTCACTCCAACTACCTTCATGTCCTCTCTAACTGCATCCATATATCTCCTCTTTGGCCTTCCTCTTTGTCTTTTTCCTGGCAGCTGCATTTCTAACATCCTTCTACCAATATACCCACTGTCCCTCCTCTGGACATGTCCAAACCATCTCAGTCTGGCCTCCCTAACTTTATCTCCCAGTTGTTCAACATGTGCTGTACCTCTGATGATCTCATTCCTGATCTTATCCATCCTTGTCACTCCTAAGGAGAACCTCAGCATCTTCATTTCTGCTACTTCCAGTTCTTTCTCCTGTCTTTTTGTCAATGCCACTGTCTCCAGACCATACAACATAGCTGGTCTCACCACTGTCTTGTAAACTTTTCCTTTGACCTTTGCTGACACCTTTTTGTCACAAATCACTCCTGAAACTTTTCTCCATCCACTCCATCCTGCCTGGACTCTCTTCTTCACCTCTTTACCACATTCCCCATTTTCCTGGACAGTGGACCCCAAGTACTTGAAGTCCTGCACCTTTGTGACCTCTGCTCCTTGTAGCCTCACTGTTCCACTGGCCTCCCTCTCATTCACACACATGTACTCTGTCTTACTACGGCTGACTTTCATTCCTCTTCTTTCAAGTGAATACCTCCACCTCTCCAAGTTCTCTTCCACCTAAATATTTAAAGTTAATGTAGAACTTATATTCACTGTAGAAACCAAAGAGGAAGTGATGCACAAAGTGAAAAGATTGTCATGTTCCATGTTGGTCAGCAGAAGAAACATTTTGTTTAATTTAAATATTCCAGCTGTAAATTAAAAGTTTCTCAGGATTCATGTCACACAGAAACATGTTGACACTTTAAGAGCAACATTTGGTGACAGTGAGAAGAAAATCTAACAGGAAGAAATCTCAAACAGAAACTGATGGTGTCATGGCAACACATGTCTGTAAACTGTGCATTCATTTACATGTAATGTGGTAAAATATTTTCTAACAAGTTTTAAACACACCCAATGTGTTTTTATCCTAAACATCCATAGAAACACAATGATTCCTGCAGAAAAAACAGTTCAGAAATTGGTTGGTTGGATATTTGATGGTTGGATGATTAGTTTGCTAGTTGGATGATCGTATGTTGTTTGGTTGGTTGGTTGGTTGGTTGTTTGGTTGGTTGTTTGTTTGTTTGGTTGGTTGGTTGGTTGTATGGTTGATTGGCTGGTTAGTTTGTTTGTTGGATGTTTGGTTGGATGGTTAGCTGGTTGTCTGTTGTTTGGTTGGATGTTTGATTGGATGTTTGTATGTTTGCTTGTGTGTTGGTTGTATGTTGGTTTGTTGGATGTTTGGTTGTATGTTTGTATGTTTGGTTGTTTTTTTGTTGACTGGATGTCTGTTGTTTGGTTGTCTGTTGGTTGTTTGGATGTTTAATTGGATGTTTGTATGTTTGGTTGTCAGTTGGTTAGATGTTGGTTGGTTTGATGTTTGGTTTGATGTTTGTATATTTAGTTGTCTGTTGGTTGGTTGGTTGGTTGGTTGGTTGGTTGGTTGGTTGGTTGGTTGGATGTTGGTTGGTTGTCTGTTGGTTGGCTGTATGTTTGATTGGATGTTTGTATGTTTGGTTGTCGGTTGGTTGAATGTTGGTAGTTGCATGTTTAATGGTTGGTTGTATGGTTGAATGGCTGATCAGTTTGTTTGTTGGATGTTGGATGTTTGGTTGGATGTTAGCTGGTTGTCTGTTGGTTGGTTGTATGTTTGATTGGATGTTTGTATGTTTGGTTGTTGGTTGGTTGGAAGTTACTTGGTTGGATGTTTGATTTGGTGTTTGTATATTTAGTTGTATGTTGGTTGGATGTATTTTGGTTGGTTGTCTGTTGGTTGGTTGTCTGTTGGTTCACTGTACGTGTAGTTGTTGGTTGGTTGGCTGTTTGATTGGATGGATGTTGGTTGGTTGTCTGTTGTTGTCTGTATTGTTGTCAGATGGTTGTTGTCTGTATGGTTGTCAGATGGTTGGTTGTCTGTAGATGCTTGGTTGGATGTCTGTTGGTTGATTGTATGTTTGGTTGTCTATTGGCTGGTTGTCTGTTGGTTGGTTGGATGTTTGGTTGGATGGATGTTGTTTGGTTGTCTGCTGGTTGGATGTTAGTTGGTTGTCTGTTGGTTGTCTGTATGTTTGGTTGTCTGTTAGTTGGTTGGAAGTTTGATTGAATGGATGTTGGTTGGTTGGCTGTCTGGTTGGTTGGATTGATGTTGGTTGGTTGGCTGTTGGTTGTCTGTATGTTTGGTTGTCGGTTGGTTGGATGTTGGTTGGTTGGATGTTTGATTTGATGTTTGTATATTTAGTTGTCTGTTGGTTGGATGTATTTTGGTTGGTTGTCTGTCTGTTGGTTGGTTGTCTGTTGGTTCATTGTGTAGTAATATAATGGGGGGTAAGGTATTTAAACACTTACAGGGCCACCATTATTGTAATGATATAGGAGTTCTTGGTCAGTTTACTGACTTACCTATATCTTAGATGCGCAGGTCTGAGCAGAGTTTATCTGCACAAACCTTTCACCAATTCGCGAGTTCACCCTTTTTCCGATATTAAATTGCTTTAACTGTGATTAGCCAGAAATGTAACTTCACAAGAGACTTCAATTTATGTTGGTCTACCAGAAAATAGACCTTTTATTGAAATTATCATGAAAGTACATTAAACATTTGTATCGATATTAGCTCTGATTTAATAACTACGTTGACAAGAATTCAAATTAAAATCAAACAGACAGTTAGGAACTTTTCTGTTGGCACATTACTTAACAGATTAATAGCTTATGAAAAAGAAGAAATAGGAGGAATGAAATAAGTGAAAGCTAAGTTAACTGAAGTTGGTTATTTTGAACCAGACTGGGTGACACCTTTTTCCCACACGAGCAGACTGCTGGGCTCCCGCACGCTCAAACACACCACGACTCGTTACCTGTTGACGGTTCGTCTCTTGGAGATAAGAGTGGAGAAGTGTCTGGACACACACGTGGATGGGTTTGTCCAACGGCCGTCCAGTTGAAACTTCAGCGTGTGTGGCTGATTCACGATACGAGGAAACTCGCCTCCCTCGGCAGGAAACAAAGGTCAAGCGCACAGACTGATTTTTCAAAATAAAACTTCAGAAAACAAATTCTTCCAGAAGATGAGTGAATGAGTTACAGTAAGCTTTACTGTAACACCAGCTGAAACGTGGGTCTAATTGACACAATGACCGGAACGTCTCCAGCTTTTTCCAGAGAAGAAACCAAGTTCTTAGGATGTTCTTCCCTCCGACTACTAAAGAAAATGCAGGAAATGGACCTTTATATGGGAGGCGGGGTCTTCCCCACCTCCTTAATGACTACTGGCTGGTTTAACAAAATAAAAGATGGAAGTTTAATTCCATAGGCAGAAAGTCTCTTGACGGACAACAGGAAACTGTTTACATAAACAGCCAGATGGACTGGCCTGTTGAGTCTAGCTTGAAGACAAAACAGAGAAGGAAGTTGCAAGTTAAAAGTTTACCCTGAACTTGAGCCTGCTTGTTCTGCAGAAATAAAACCAGCAGAAGGGTCAAACTCATGCAAGTAACAGATCATCATTGAAATGACAAAAATATACTGTAGATCAATTCTGAATTAACACACATTAAAGAGAAATTTCAATCTGATTAATTAGTGTCCATTAATTCAAAACAAATATAAGTGTCCACTCGTCTCCTTGAGGGCTTCAAGAAGGTGTAACACTGAGAGTTTCAGAGAGATGTGGAGAGGCCCACATCCCATACGGACATGAGAGTGCTATATCTCTACAGTCCCCCTTTTTGGAAGTCATCGCCTGTCCTTGGAGATGAGTTCCAACACAAAAGGATACCACCGAATGTCTCTGACCTCTATGTAATCCAGCAAGTGGAGAAAAAGTCAACAAAAAAAATTATACTCCCATAATGTTTTTGGAAATTCCATACTTTTTGTATGTAATCCCATTGCGGTAAGCTTTCAATCCTTTGGAAAACATAGTCTGTTAACCCATGGAAAACTGAGTCTGTGATCCCTTGGAAAACAAAGTCTTATAATCCACAACGGTAAATCCACAACGATGGGGGTTATTGATTTCATCAGCAAGAATGGTTTTTAATCAGCATGTAGAGGGGATCCCTCGATTGAAGCAGAGGAGGCGGCCCTTGGATGAAGGTTGAAGACCAACGTTGGATCAGCAGGTCCCCACATCGAAGGTTGCAGGCTGGATGGCTTCCAGTCGGTGCCACCCTGGTTCAATGTGTCATGCAATTATGTGGTTTTAGGTGGGCTTATGATTGGGATTCTACATTAAGCCTTACCTATATGCACCTGGTATGTAAGCTATCATGGATTAGATCAGCTACAATTACCAATTAAGGGGTGGATCAATGCTGTAAAAATCAGATATAGGGATCTATACCTATAGAAATGTGGAGGGCTTCTGTAACGAAGGCCTCTTCTTTCAAACTATTCCTCCATTCATTATTTAGTTTAGGTTAAACTAAAATAAAAAAATGAAAACTAGTTTGGTCTAAATGTCTGTTGTCTTTTAGACGAACGACGCAAGATTTGGTATTCCCTATAAATTTTGAAGTCTATGGCGAGACTCATCAAAATGAATAGATCTAGAATAGAAACGATCGAATCGGTCCTACCTAAATGATTGGGAGATCAGTGTAGATTATAGTACCTTAAGTAGTATTGATCTACAATGACTCTTCAAAGATTGAGATCTTTAACAAAATGAACAGCATGTTGGCATAGTTAAATCCATTTAAGTCTTCAACTTATCAACAATCAAAACCTCTTTTGGCTGGGAGTGTTCAGAAAACAATAACAACTTCAATAACAACAAAAGTAGCAATTAAGCAACTAAAAACAACGTTTCACTACGTCAAACTCACTCTGGTCGTCAGATTCCAACGTGTCACACACAAGAAAAACAGTTCTTAGCTTTATAACCGATGTCAATTAAATCCTGCAGATTTAAACGGTTGTTAAGGTTAGTTTTTGTTGTGGGTTTTATGCTTAGCGTTTCTAAGTTCTAGTTGGAACGGTTTCTTTTCGCAACTAGAATAGTTTAAACTGTTTAGTTTATTTACTATCCTGTGCTTGGACGACCTTGTTTTCCCATGAAGTCTTTGAGTTTGCGAGATCTTTGTCGTTTGTGGGGTTATTGAAATCTTTGTCCTTGACATGGGCATGGCCTAACATCACCCCCCTGTGGTCATGAGGGACCACGCACACAGGTGTGGACGTCCGTCCATGGGCACGAGTTAGGATGCCTTTGTTTAGTTTAGGCTGTTTGCGCAGCTTAGAGTAGACAGTACACAGGAACCTCTTGGGTTTCGGCCAACGTATCTCTGTACGTTTACCTCTTTCTGCGTAATTCAGGTGTGTCACAACTGTCGGCGCCGTCACAGGCGTGCCTCTGTCGTTGTGATGTATGTCTTCCCACTTCATGACTGAAGAGGTGCTATTTGAGTCTGTAAGAACTATGTCATTCTGAGTAGTTCTAGATTCAAATGCCTTGGAACCAAGGTTTCATTGAAAGCTCGGCTGATAGCCGAATTACCTGTCCCAGAGGACAGCACAGCGTCCTCGGCGTGGGACCCTTGGATCTCCACACCTTCCTCTACCTGTGGTAGGAAGTGTGAGTTCGCCCCACTTTAGTTTGAGGAGGGGTCCTCGAAATCTGTAACAATGGAGTCCAAGTGACTGTCAGCGTGTTGTAGACTGTCACTTTCAGGACTCGGATGTCCTTGAACCAAGACGTCACTGCAATCTTGGCCGTATGCCGAATTACCTGTCCCATAGGACAGTACAGCGTCATCGGTGTGGGACCCTTGGATCTCCACACCTTCTTCTACCTGTGGTAGGTAGTGTTCAGTGAGTGCTGAAGGTGTCAGCTCGCAGAGGAGGTTCTCGTGATGGGCCAGAGTCTGGTCCAATTGTTGAGTCTCCTCTGTCTCACCTGTATTGAAGGTTCACTTACCGGGCTTGTGGTCTCGGTTGGGGATTCCTTTGTGACCTCAGCGGTACCTGCTGTTAGACAGTCAGTGTCCTGACCTTGGGGAGGCACCTCGATTGGCAGTGGACTGCTCACTGTGGCCCACATTGTCTGATTGCCATAATTTATAATCGCTTCAAAGCGATTTATAAAATCTTGGCCAACCAAAAATGGAGTCTGGAGTGAGTCACGTTCAGACACATACACCGGGTGGTATAGTGACATTTTGCCAATCTGTATGTGAACCATGGCTATAGCTGTCAGGGATGTCCCCATCTCTGTGGGACCCTGTAGCACAAAAGCACAAGTCACAATGGGTATTTGCCTGCCAACACCGTTAACGGCGGTCCGTAGCTCTTCAAACAGCTCGGCTGACATGACAGACACGTCTGAGCCGCCATCCAGGAGTGCTTCTCGCGAGGACCCCTTCCAATGTGAGTGGCAGGTAAGCTTTCCTAGCTATCCCCCTTTTTATAAAGTTACACAGAAACCGTTCAGGTTTTTTCACACGTTTCTGTGTACGTGTGACTCTGTCTGTGTAATCTTCATCGCTGTCAGCATCATGATGGCTGTCTGCCTCATGACCTTCAGGATGTGGATTTTCAGCAATTTGTTTGCTGTCAGCATCTTGATTTTCAGGACGCTGATCATCAACTGTGTGCACTGAGTTGTTGCAAAAGGCAGCGTTGCGCACCACTTCGCCAGGTTGAACAACGTTGTTTGTGTTATCATCAAAGACAACGTCACACGTTGTGTCAGCTTGGTCAACCACTGTAACATTCAAATCATTTGACAAACAACTTACCACCTCAGTCTCTTCCGAGCGCGGAGGCGTCATTTCCTTAATCTGGAGCATGTGTGACTCTTTGCATGTCTCGAACTGTGCAGTTCGAGGGGCAGGGGCAGGAGGGCCGCTTCTTGTGGGTACATGTTGGGACCGACCATTTTTCAAAGGGTCACGGCGCTCATGCAACCGCCTTCGAATGTCACCCACTGTTAGACCCTTGAGAGAACTCTTTTGGTTCGATCCGAACCATCTGGGTTCATCTAGAGAGCGAACACCTGCCTTTTGTGGTTCATTGCTCATCTCAGGGTTTTCAACCTGAGGTGAAAGAGGAGCAGAACTCCCTGTGAACCGATCAGAGTCACTGTTCCAGCTGGACACAATCTGTGGTTTGTTATCACGACAATCCTGTTTACTCTCGCACTCTGTAGGAGAGGGAACCTCTTCTATTTCCTGCGAGTGGGATGTGACCTCTTGACCTGGGCACACCACTGAGGGTGACCTGGGTAGTATCCTTGTCTCAAAAACCCATGCAGCGTAATCTTTTATCTTTTCTATGCTGTCCTTTTTGCAATCAAACGTTAAGCGAACACATTTCTTTTGGAAAGGCATGAGATTCTTAATGAAAAGACTTTTAAACTCCTCATCCTCCTCTAGTCCAGGGACAGTATTGCCACCGGAGTAGACAGACATCAGCCTGTCGCAGAACGACAGGGGATTTTCCCACTTATTCTGACAGACGTCCACCGCAGCTAAGTAATTAGCATACGCTGATGCAGATGTCCATCTACGTGCGATAAAAGAGGAGGCCCTATCAGGTGATGCACCTGTTTGAACGTCCATCTTTGTACTGATTTTCTGTGAAAAATCAAGTAAAGTGGGTCTTATTTCGCAGCGTGCAAAAATGCAAAGAGTATGAGCTGCTCAGAAAACATCCAAGATGTTAAATGAAATAAAAATCAGTGATTTTTATTAATTTGTCGACCTGTGACAAGATCAACACGTCGGCTATCTTTGTGTGATTTCTGTGAAAATCAAGACAAAAGATGCCTCATGTGTGTTATTTTAAACTTGCAGTTTAAAATAAACTGGGACAGATAGCTTGTTTTGCACAGAATTTATGATAAAAGTGTCAAGTTTTATCAAAAAGCAGACATGTCTGTATTACTTCTGTGTAACTGTTCTGCCATCAACATTTGATTATATGTGAAAATCAAATGAAAGGGTGCTGTGTCCTCAACATTTCAAAATGTACACTATTCAAAAACAGGAAAGTTGAAAATGTTAGAGAGAATTGCATCAAAACTGTATTCTTAGATGCAACCAGCAGGTGGGGGTGCCGCGCTGGATAAGTTTATCACAGCGACTGCAATTCTCTTTCTGACCGCTATAGAGGCGCTGTTGTCACCTGTGAGCGAAGCTGCAGCTCCTAACATTCACAGACGTCTAACAACGGACCAAAAACATCAATCAGAAAGATCTAGAGCCCTTATCGTGACAAAACTCCAGAACCCTAGGCTCACAAAAACGAAATTATGTGAGCAAAATCGGTTGAACTGTGAAACTTTTTAAACTGCGTTTAAAAGAAATAAGGTCGGTCCTCATAAAACAGTTGCAGCTCCCGGTGTCACGTGACCTGGTCACATGGCGATCGGCAATCTCAGAGCAACTGACTTTTACATCCACTAAAATCTCAAAAACACCACGATGAAACAGTCTTTTCAAAGATAGTAACGGGCAACAAGCTTGAAACTTGTCTGGGACAAGCAGCTGAAGTGAAAGTTGACGAGGAGTGAGCTCCTCACCCCCCAAGCGTCAACACATACAGCGTAATCGACCAATCACAGCGAAGACAGAACATGCAGTTCTAAAACCCAAGTGTTCATGGGAAATTGAGTCTTCTAAACCTTACGTCACTCACGTGCGACGTGTCGTTCGAGCGGTATGTTCACGGACCTGCGGTCGGTCGAACGTTAGCGAGGAACGGACTTTTCAACGTTCTAAAACAGTCATAAATATCGCAAAACACCGCGGTTAAGCCAGTCTTCGACGATATCACGTGCATAGAACCTAAACAACACAGATAAACTGTCAGAAATGTGTGCAAAAATGAATCTGACAACCAGCAGTCTACAGAAACAACTTTTTTGATCACGACACACAATGGACCAATCACAGCGCTTTTGCAGCCGAATGTCTCGGAAATGCTAACTTTAGCTCGACCCAAAGTTCTGGACACTCTTTCACAAAATAAACGTACAAAACACCACAGAAAATACTGCTAACGAGCCCATCACATACAGGCTAGCCCCCACGCCTCCCAAAGAAGGCCGCACGCTAACTGTTGACAACAACGGACTTTACGTCACTCGGAACCGGAGGACGGAACCAAAGCTGAGTGGGTTTCACCCGAACCTCAGCCAAACACGATGCAACAGATTTAGGTAAAATGGAGCAGCAAATGTGTGAAACAGACCCTCAACAGCGATCCGCAGATGTAATAAAAAGAAGCAGAGTCGTGACACGACGGTCACAAAAAGACAAATGCACGCTGTAGTTTACGACACGGTACCAACGTCTCACAAACACAGACACACAAACATCACTCGTAGCTTCAAAAAATACGTTCAAAAGTGAAAGAAAGGATAATTCTAACGTGAAATGAGCCAGACAATGCCACGATTAGCAATCTCTGTTTCCCCACACCAGCCAGAACTATTCTACAAGACCAACACAGGATAAAACTATATGCCAACATGTTATGAGCACAGAAACATCAATTCAATCTTTCAGAAGACCTGTACGCGGCCACCAATTGTAATAATATAGATAAATACGTCAGTTTGCTGACTTATCTATAATTTAGATGATAGATTTGAGCAGGTTTAGACTGACACAAATTTATCATCAGTTATACGGGTTCTCAACTTTTTCAGATTAAATCAATAAATCTGTGGCTCAGTGAATGTAATGTAACTTGACAGGAAACGTTATTATGTTGACCTACCAAAGGCAGAGTCATTTAATAACAAAATCATCAAATTACAATCACAACATATTTACATAGATTGATCGATCACAACTTATAACTAACTTTTCAGCAGATTAAAACATAAGACAACAGAACACAAGTTAATGGGTCTTATATTAACTTATTTCTGTGGCACAAACTTACAGTTTACATTTAGAAATAAACATAAGGAGAGTTTAAGGAGGAAAGGAAAGAAAGGAAATGTTTGAATCTTATCTTGAGATGTTTAACCAGAGTGGTTCATCCTCTGTTCGGTTTCGGCTGGACATCCGTACCGTGATGAAACGACGTTTACCTTTGTGAAGATTTTCTTATCTCGACTCCAGTAAATTAGTCAAGCCAGACGCGCATGCCTTGCTGCGTTTTATAGGCGACTACTTTCATCCTGCCACGGTCTCGTGAGGTCCGCTTTGGCCTCCCAGAGTAATGTTATCAGCTCCGGTTTGGTTTCAAGATAACTTCCAGGAAAAGTTCACAGCTTGGAGCTGGGATACTCAGGTGGCTCACAGCTGACGTGCTGTTTAAGCCTCG
>JBBPBX010023085.1:25187-40845 GCA_038048925.1 Garcialebias charrua | reverse complement strand
TAAATCTCAGGCACGCAAGCTTGAGCACTGGCAAACGACACAGCTGGCTTTGGTGTCACGTGGCCATGGTGGCTTTCACCTTTGTCCCAGCTGCAGGAAGGTGTGACCCACATGCGCAACTACACAAAAAACTCTGCAACTAAAAACTGAGTACCGTAATCCTCAATGGCTGTTAGGAAGCTGGCATTTACAATTTGTCTAACAAAAGGAGAACAAATTAGATTAAACCAAACAGAACTATAAACAGTCAGCTCACGGGTCTTCTGGTAGATCATCAACTTTTATTCAACCAGACAAAAAGTAATAATTGACTTAATTTTCCAAGTTTCACTCACCACACCAACAGCTTAAACTTAATTTAAAATGAAACATTCATTGAATCGCTCCAAAATAAAAAGTAAGATGAGACTTAATTTTCCAAGTTTCACTCACCACACCAACAGCTTAAACTTAATTTAAAATGAAACATTCATTGAATCGCTCCAAAATAAAAAGTAAGATGAGAAACACAGTGATAGATCACTTGAAAAATGAAAAAAAAAAAAGGGGAAACCCTCAATGTCAACCTGAGCAGGACTAAAACTGCTTCATTTATGTTGAAAACGTCAAACTGAAGGTCTAGTATAATTAAAGGAATGCATATCACTTGCCACCTTTCATATTGGCGTTTCAAATTAAAATTAGGCCTGTTGCGATAAACAATAAATCAATTAATCGCATGATAAATTAAAATTATCAACCTCATTTTCATTTATCGGCTTTATCGTTTCTTCGTGTCCCTCTCTTTCTGAAGACACTGGATGATAAAAAGCTCAACCCTGGTGCTCTTCACTGACCCCTCCCTTTCTCTTTTCTCTGTAAAATCCATTTTAAAGGTCCAAAATCGTATTTTTGGATCGCTAAAAGCAGCTAAGCTGAGAAGCTAAGCTACGAGCTAAGCCAACAGGCTGACCTTGGGAAAACCTCTGTCTTGTCGAAGCTCAAATTCACGGTTGAAACTTGTGCCTTTGTGTAAAAAGTTGTTTTTCTCTGCAAAAAGAAGCTGAGAACTTGTTAACTGATTGTTTTATTAAAAGCTTTGTGTGAAAAATGCTACGCTAAAGAGCTCAAGCCACACCGAGCGTCCGCCATTTTGAGAACCGAAGAGACAGCCCATGTTACGTCAAGGGGCCTCCCTCCCATTTTTCTTAAAGAGACATAATAATAATAATAATGAATTCAATTTATAACGCACTTTTCATTAATGAAAATCTCAAAGTGCTAGAGATCTCAAATCGCAAAGAGACTGCTTGCTCCCTCACTATCCATCCTTCAAATCAAGCAGTCTTATGCTGCCATCCAGTGGTCAAAAAAAAGGTACTACATGCAAAAAATTAACATTTCTTTTTAAATTTGACAATAATTACTAATTATTGTCAAATTTCAAATAATATTATCGTTTATTGCAATAATTTCTGAGACAATTGCCCAGCAAAATTTGTTATGGTGACAGGCCTAATTAAAATCATAAGAAATGACAGATTTGAATTCTGTATTTTTGTCAAACCTTAAAAATAATGTTAACAAAATGTCACGCTCAGAGTTGGTGCTGTGTATGACTCAATATCTGTAAAATTGCCTGAGTTATGGCAGTTTTTGTGTTTGTTAAAGTTGATTACAAGTCGCCTTGAATTACAATTATTATTATACAATTATACAATTATTATTATTGAATTATTAATTATTACTTGAATTACTCCTACATGTCTTTACGTGAGTGCAGCTACAGTGTGTGCTCTCAGGACATGATTACCTGCAGTGTTCCGTCAGTGAGGACTGAACTTGGAAAAAGGGCCTTCTCCTACTCCGCTCCTGCTTCATGGAATATCTTACAAAAAGATCTGAAGCTCTCGACCTTGACTTCTCTAAATGGTTTTCAGAATCTGTTGGAATCCTGGCAAAAACCAATGCAGATTTGTTCCTGTCTTTGATTTTATACGTCTACCTTATAATGTTTTGCTAGTTTTTTGATACTTTGAAAAAAAAAAAACTTTCTTTTTTTCTCTCTTTTGTTTTCTATTGTTTATTGTTTGTTTGTTTGTTTATTGTTTAAGGAAATTCTACCACTGCTGTTCATTGTTCTTTAGTTTTAGCAGGTCGCTTTCGTAAATGAGCCCATGAGGTTCAAAAGATTTACCTGACTAAATAAAGGTTGAATGAATGAATGAACATTCGAGTCCAAAAGTTAATCAGGCCTAGTGCTGGACAATAATTCAATAACAATAAATATCGCGATATACTTTTATTCAATAACGATGATATGAAGTTTAAGCATATTTTCGATATTTCGATAGGATTTTACAACTTTTCACAACTTTTCACTGACGTTTTTCTTTTTCTGTTCGGGTTGAAGCGGCTGCTTCAACAACCCGCCCGGATAGAAAAAGCGGTGACACAAAACGTGCGTGGTGACGTCGTTGTTACGCAGCGCTCACTCCAGCAGCAGGCGTTAGCGATAGCAGGCTAAAAGCTAAGCTAGTCTCCAAAGCGCGTTGTTTTCGCTTCAAAACGAGTCAAACGAGTGCTCATGACCGTCAGAATGTGACTGAACAAAGTTTCACAAGCGAAGAGAAAGAGACGACATCACTGATGAGAGGAAAGACTAATTCGTCGGTGTGGACGTAGTTCGGTTTTGTTAAACTGCAGGTCTCATCTGCAGCGAGTCCTACTCGGTTTCTTTATTTTGCAAAACGTGACGGAGTCGTTCTAACTAGCGGTGGAAACATCTAACTTGTTTAATCTGAAGAGTTTCCACTCGATAGAATATGATGAGAGTCAGAAGATGAAGAACAATAAAGTTTGAGCCAACGTTTCCCTGAAACTACGACGTAAACAAACAGCCCCAGCGCTGCATGTTTTTTTAATTCAAAATAAAACAAATTCATCAGAAAAAAAAAAACACTGAATGAAAAGGTGCAGAAAGACGAAAATAGTGTTATAATATCTGCCCCTTGTTTAAAAAAATACAAAATAACTACAAACAACAACCTTCACTTCACCTGCACCACACCTTCCCAACAACTTTGATTTAATCATAGCACTTCCTACTAATAATTATAGCTCTTTTTTGTAAAATAAAAACAGGGTTTGTAATAGTTTTGCATGCTTTTCCCCAAAACTTCAATACAACAGATTAAATATGGAACAATCATTACATTATACAATATATTCAAAACTTTGTCATTCAAAAACTATTTTACTTTATACAGTAATGCAATTGATTTTGTTATTTTTATTCTTAAGTAATTTCCATGAGATTTCCATGTCAGCTTCTCATCAATAATGACACCCAAAAGTTTTATTTAATTAACTATGAATGTCAATGCTGTAAATTTTAAAGTTGTTTAAAGTTAAAACTATTAATATTGACACAGTTGAGAATTTTATGGCAAGAAAGTTCATGCTCAATAATCCAGGTACCAAATCCAATAATTCTCAGTTGGGTCATCTGGACAGTTTCTTTTTTATAGAAACTGGATGGAGGATGAAACGTGTCTATAAAAAAGAAAGTGTCCAGATGACCCGACTGAGAATTATTGGGTTTAGAATTTTATGTTTATTTGATGGTGATTTCCATCTTTTTGGAGGCTAAATACAAATACAAGGTGAACATTAATTTATTTGTATAGTTTATAGTTATTTTTTAGGCTTTTACTGTATATTGTTTATATCGATATCGAATTATATCGTTATCGACCGAAATTAAGAGCTATATCGTGATAAAAATTTTGGCCATATCGTCCAGCCCTAAAATAAATTTTCATCAATTTTGACAAATTCAGCTGTACTATTAACAAGGCTGTCTAGAGCCTAACACTTTTAAAGCACTTCCCCTTTCAGTCTCAATCATTCAGATAAGTGCTAGTGAGACTAAAAGGTCCTTCCAGCAGTGTGATGGCACTCCTGCCAGTTCCAGATATAGCTGGACACTATTGTGGTAAAAATACCCAACAGATGGGACGTTCTCAGGAAAAGAGGGTGAGGCAGCAAGCGCGATTAAAGATTTCAGAAAAGTAGTCCTGCAATTACAGTTGCTTGCCAACCTTTGCCATCTTTGTGGTGGGCAAAGCTGTTACTGAATGTTGACTCAAACATCAGGGCCTCTGTAGGATGAAGAACTGGGAAGTATAATCGTACATAAAAAATCAGTGCAGTTGTGACAGTGATGAAATGGACACCAGGAGGAGGAATAATAGAATTACCAGGAATTCAGGACTTTCTTACTTTTCTTAAAATATTATCAAGAAAAACTGTCGTATACGTATATATGTGACTCAGTGGGAGCTCTACAACTTGCAACACTTGTAAATATGTTGAGAAGTGGATGTGGAGGAAGTTGTGCAATAAGAAAACAAACAAGCTTTGACATTTCATATGGTTTCACCAGTGTTGGCGTTTAAAAAAAAATCTTTAAGCTGACTCAAAACAAAGACCTAAAATTATAAACGTTAGTCTTAAGAAAGTTCTTTAAATAAAAGTTCTGTGTGAAATGAAAAATGACTGGCTTCATCTGTAATGAGTGAGGAAAATTAGGAATGACAAGTTTGTAAGATTGTCTGCCTTGATATCTTGTTTATGAAACTTTTCAAAGTTTAATTTTGATTTCTACAGCACAGAAGGTAAAAGCTTAATCGGTCTCATTTAAAACAAGACCATCCAAGAAAGATTAAAAAAATAAAAATAATTTAATCTTATTTTACCCTTGTTTTAATTTTCTCCCTGAAGATTATTTTATTTATAATATGATGAAAGGTAGACAATCTAATCTCTGTGTCTGAACAAAAAGCACTAAAACAAAAGTAGAGCATGGTTGTGTTGTGCACCATCATGGGCATAAGATGTGGGAAAAGTGGGGGTGGGGGATAGATCCTGTTCACTTCCTGTTTCTTTACTGCTAAGGTCAACCGGTTACCAGTAGTTGCACTCAGATAATTAATTTGGATGGATAGATGATAGATGTTTATGTTAAATAGAAAAGCACAGATGCCATAAATGAAGATGTACAGGTAGAGAAATGTGCATCAGAACAAGTTATAGAGTTAACTTCAGCACGTTAACAGTGCAGCTTCTGGAGAAGAGTACTTACCAATTTGATGGCCACATATTCGTTAGTATAGAGATTTTTCCCCAGCCGCAGCTCTCCGAAGTTTCCGCAGCCGATTTTTTTACCAACTCGGAAGTTTGGGCCAACCATAAGAACTCCAGAATTGGTCCCTGAACTCCTGCCCCCATGTCCAGTCCTGCTGCTTGCTGTCTTGGACATCTTTTTCCCTTCCTCTGTCTCTCCCTTGCCCCCTCTCTTGTCAAAATCCATAAGCTTGTGATACCCTGGCTTCTCCACGGTTATTCTCCAGCCATGCAAATCATAGAAACTCCGATAACAACAATGGAGGACACGCTTTAGGGAGGGGGAGGGAGATTAATCTTACAGGACAGAGGAAAAGTGTTGCTGAATCGTGCAGAGGACACTTGAATGAGCCAACAGTGCAGCTAAAATATCCTGGGTGTCAAACATTCAGATTTTCCCTTTTCTTCTTAGTATTTATTGTTTATAAGAGGGGGCTCCGTATTAATAGGTTTCTTGAATCCAGTCTCAGAGTAGCATGTCCCTGCCCGATGAAGAAGGCAGGTTTTGCTTGGATATTCCCAACGGCACGCATACAACACTTGTCACAAAAAAGCGCTCCCAAACGCAGCTACTGCATCCAGAAGGCCTTTTGGGAACATCTTCTTGAGTGCCTCATTCCTTCTGGTCAGCCTTCATTCACACAGTGAAAACTCTCCATGTTGCAGGGCCACAGTGGGAGGCGATCCAAAGTTGATGAAACAGCCAAACAGGTTATGGGTTGGTTTGATGGCAACTGGTTATCTGAGAAGCAAAAAAATAATAAATAAAAAAATACACTGAAATTAGCTCACAGATTATAAAGGAACCTCCTGTAAAGTCATGAATAAACTAACTTGCAGATCAGAAGACATTTTCACCTGTCTAAAAAATTATGTGTACCAACAAACACTACCGTACATTCATGAGCTATCACTTTGTAAATTGGTTGTACACAAATTTAATCTGGTATCCTCAGTTCAGTTTGTGACATTACAACATTTTGGTATCCTTGTAGAAGAAGAAAAATAGAAATCAATATCCATGCAGGGTGGCACGATGGCTCAATTGGTAGAGCCGTTGCCTCTCAACGAGAAGGTTGCTGGTTCAAATCCCGCCCGGGGGCCTTTCTGGGTGGAGTTTGCATGCTCTCTCCGTGCATGCGTGGGTTTTCTCCAGGTACTCCAGTTTCCTCCCCACAGACCAAAAACATGCATGTTAGGATGACTGGTGACTCTTAAATTATCCCTAGGTGTGAGTGAGAGAGTGAATGGTTGTTTATGTGTCCCTGATGGACTGAGACTTGTATAGGGTGTCCCCCGCCTCTTGCAAAGTGACTGCTGGATAAGGGCACCAGTGACCCCTGTGGCCCGAAAAGGAGGAAACGGGTAAAGATGATGGATTATCAACTCCAAACATTTTGGAAATTAAAGCTACTATACTGTATGTAACTTTTCTAATAATATATTTTTAACATATTTCTTCACTCTGTCACTAGACTGATGTTAGAGGTAATCTCTGAAAAAAACTTAAAAAAAAATATTGTCCCCTTGCTTCTCCAGGTGGTAAATAGGCATTTCTAAAAAGAAAAAGTGACCCGCCATTAACCAGCCAATAAAAACAGAGTTTGTAACCAGCCAATAAAAACAGAGCTTGAATTTGAATCAGCCAATAAAAACAGAGCTTGAATTTGAATCAGCCAATAAAAACAGAGCTTGAATTTGAATCAGCCAATAAAAACAGAGCTTGAATTTGAATTTCAGCAGACCATGGGAGAGCAGAGCCATATATGGCTCTGAGGGGGAGGGATCAGAATGCTTTGCCTGTTGAAATTTTTTCTAAGTGCTGCAGTTCTACAGAAACTGCAGACTGAACCTTTAATCAGCTTTTATCAGAGATAAAATCTTAATACTGTATATGACAAAATTAGGCACTACTGGCTATGTAATTTTTAGAGAACAAGGGACAAATGCAATAAACCTCACTTTCTCTGTTCAAGACAGCCCTGAAAACCCATCTCTTTAGACTAGCTTATCACTAACTTCACTAAATGTATTTTTATTATCTTCCATTTTATATCCTTTATGCATTTTATATTTCAATTTGTCACTGATAATGTTTGCTCTGTATTACACTGTATTGGTTTGTTAAGTGTCCTTGGGTGTCCTGAAAGGCGCTTTTAAATAAAATTATTATTATTATTATTATAAAACATTTTTAATCTGGGACTCCAGAACCAAGATAAACAATGAATCAAGACAACTGTGCACCTTCACATTTTATCATGAGGTAATCAATTCAAGTAAAATACTGGAGAAGCTTGAAAAACTCAGTTTATTCCCATGTAACTTTTAGGTGAATGAAAGGTCAATTTTTTTAATGAAAAACGCAAATTTAGACCTTTTACTTGAATATCAAATTATGCCTACTAGGGCTGCTTCATACTACTGCTGAAATAAGATACAGTATTGAGCTTACTGATGCAAAGCAAAGTCAAAGCAATCAATAAGAGCAAATATATTTTATGGAAGAACTGAAAGGAAAATATGTATTGCTTGAACAATTAACCCCATGTAGACAGTATACTGATCCTATAGACATCTCATGCTGTCATGCACTGAAGAGATGTGTTTCAGTCTGCTTTCAACAATATTTTAAGGTTCAAAGAAAAAAAAACATGCAAATTCCAGAAAAAACATCCAACCACCACTAATAAGTTCAGGATAAAAGGGGAAATGGTTTTCCACATCTGTGAACATAAAAT
This sequence comes from Garcialebias charrua, assembly GCA_038048925.1. NCBI lineage: Eukaryota > Metazoa > Chordata > Actinopteri > Cyprinodontiformes > Rivulidae > Garcialebias > Garcialebias charrua. The sequence goes on along the minus strand of JBBPBX010023085.1, from coordinate 32,938 downwards.
GCAAAATTTACCAAATTAAACCATTAATTATTACAGAAAGAATACCAGGCAAACACAAAATTAACTGTAATCTCAACTATCTCTGTTTTTTTTTTTAAACAACTGAATGTTGTTTAAAAAACTGAATTCTTCTCTGAATGAACCCCTCTCCAAACTCTCCTACATCCAATTTAAGATGCTTCTGATGCAAAAGACAGCAGGTAATGCAGGCAATAGCTACGCTTCCCTGTGGAAAGGCACTTACACAGATCAATGACTGCTATAATGCCTCATCTCGAACAATTTGCATCACTGGAAAGAATATTATTGGATGCATTTCGATATACTATGGTCTACAGATAACTTTGTTATATCTGACAGAAAAAAATAATGCCTCTTGGAAACATAAACCGTAATATCTAACCTAACTTTGTGGAAGATTGGTGAGCAATGCTGGAAAAGATCTGACAAGAATCAGATATGGTACATTAGTGATTTTGTTTTGTTCAGACCATTTATTCCAAGTCACAGACCTTTATTAGCTGCTGAGGCCTGAAATGTTTAAGGTGCCCCCTGAGTAAACAACACAGGCCAAACAAGCAATCCATAGAAAACCTGCAAGCGTGAATGGCAAGCATCTTTTATTACTGCAGTGTACACATAGGAGAAAAAGGAACTACTGTACTTCACAAAGCAGGGATGTCATCAGTTATTACACTGTTGTGTCTTCCTTGTTGCAAGACACAGGCTGATAACTTACTGAAGGAAGTGAAATGAAATACCTGCTCAAGAATGATAAGCAAAAATATTATAGCTGCAGACAGTGATAAAAGTCAGAAGTTGAAAAAAATGAAAATTCTCTCCCTTTCTCAAATGATTAAATTGCAAAACAGAAGAGTGATAAATGACCAAGCTGATTAGACTGAATTATGATTTTAAGAAAACATGCTTAATTAGGCCCAAATTAATCCATCACTTGCAATATTATTACTGTAATAATAATAATTTTCCAAAAGTTTATGGCAATGTAATAGACCAAAACATAATATGCACAGCATGATATGAATCAGATTAGAAGGCCACAGAGGAAAGTCTTTAGTTAGTTGTATCATGACAACTTTTGTGTTAAAAAAAAAATTGTACTTCCTAAGAAGTAGTATCTCATAGAGCTGAAACTGTTGATGACTTGACTCAACATTGCTTGAAAATACACAGAACACAGTACAATGCAAATACAGTATAGTTTTTGTTGCAGTAATTCTGGGTGATTGTGACTAGAGTGCTGAGGAGCTGCATTTTGCAAAACCAGTTTTTGAAAATGACAGCTTATTTTTGTGTGACTGAACAGCTTGCAAAATTGTATTCTTGACATTATTTCATTGTCCACATCATAGTCATAATAACTATCTGGTTTGGACCCACCTTGGCAGACGCCCCCATTTGTGATTTGATCTAATGGAGTACACTTCTGAAATGAAGATAATCAGATATTTAGCAAAATACTATCAGCATGGTTTATGTTTATTTGTCAGAGGAGCACTACCTTGCAGGCATCAAAATATGGCTCTTGAAGATGGGTTGGTGACATTAAAGAAATGGGTTTGAGACACCTGCCACAACCCTGTGACTATATTTTGAGAGAAAATTTGTCACAATTTTTTTTTTTTACATGTTCAAAACTCAAATGGCAAGATGGCAAACCTCTGCAACACAAGTAGGGAAACTGAGAACCCCAGTAAATGTCACAAGAGATTTTGGAGACTTCAACGAGGATGCAGTTCTACAAAATTGTCTCCAACAGTTGCAGCCCACTGAGATACTCATTTCAGCTCAAAGTATACATTAGGTTAAAAACTCACTACTACTCCATTGCTTTCAATGCCAGCTGATTTGCCAGCTGATTGGATCGTTTTATTTAGGATCTGCAATGTTTTTATGTTTTTCGTGTTGTACTTCATTGTCTGTGTTGCCTGTTGCGTGTTTGTCCAGCACTTTGGTGTGGACTTGTTCCTGTTTAAAGTGCTTTATAAATAAAATGGTATGGTATGGTATGGTGTGGTATGGTATTATTATCCAGCATTTTATTTTTTTTAATCCAGACATCATTTTAAAAGTTTGTAAACATTGCCCGTCTTATGAATACCTGTACATCTGTTTATAATGCACACATAATTAAAATGCTGATGAAAATTCAGACGTAATGATAAATCTTATTGGCTACTACTGCTGTAAAAATAAATAAAAGTATACTAAAAACAGTGGTAGTGGCATTGCACTAAAAAAAAACGGTAATATGCTTTAACTGATGTAAAACTGCAGGTCTAACAATGTGATACATTCATTTAGTTGCACTTTGCAATTTGAGGAGCGATGCAACATCCTACACAGTTGATTTTGAAGTTGTTTCTTTTTCTAGACAAGCTTTTTTTCTGTAAAAAAAAAAGAAGAAAAAAAAAAGCCTAGTTGGATTGAAAACACTGGCCTCTAAACAGTTTGGGTACTGTTTTAGCCCCCCAAAAAAAGCATGCGTAAAATGCATAACTTTTTACAGCAACCCAAAAGTAACATACAAAACATTTATAAAATAACAAAAATACTATGTATTAGTAAACAACAGCATGTAAAAAAATTTAGTAGTCCAAGCCCTTATTTTTTGTCTTGTATGTCAAGAAGTTGTGCAGTCTTTAAATCAGATTTATAAGTTTGTTTAAACATATTAAGTAAACAGTAATGGGTTGACAGTACAGTACTGTATATGTAATGTAGCATAAATATCTAATCTCTCACCAAAACTTTTATTTTTTGCGAGCTTGCTAGTGAATGCTATCGTATAAAAAAAGAGCCGAAAACAATCACCCAAGACTTGAATGAAAAGTAATATACAGACAAGATTACCAAGTTTTTGTTGGTTTTATACTAAAGAGGCGCAAAAATCAGTCCAATAAGCTAATGTTTGATAGCTACGAGCTAACACATGCTAACGAACAGTGTCTTACTTGCTGCCTTTTAGTTTAGTTTCGGGTGATCCTAATACTCTTTCTCCATTTGTAGACGTCGCATTTGCTCTTTAAAATTTGCACACACCTAGAGGACATAAACTACGAACAAATTGCGATCAACAGAGAAAAGGAACAAGCTAGCGTTAGCGGCGGACAAGGCCAAAGACAGATGCTATCGAGTTAGCTTGCGAAATTTGTTTCGGAAAACTTGTCAATTTTTACATACAAGTGCGTCAATAACGCCCTCGTTATGTAACGAAGTTGTTTATTTATTGTTATTATTGTCACGTTTTAGTAAAATGAACATTTCTCATAGTTGAATTAAGCTAACTGTGCTAGCACCAACAAAAACACCGTTTTTTTTTTTATCGGCCCAACGCCTGGATAACAAAATAAAATAATAAAACAACGAACCTTTTGACGTTGTTATACAATCAGAGAACATTGTAGCCAAAAAAGACACAGGCTACCTAACCGGTTGTGAGCAAATGTAAAATGAAGAAGTGGAAGGAAGACAATACATAAAATATTCATTGAATGACATAATCGATGCTAACCAAGCTAGTTAGTAAATGCTTAATAACTGGAAAACACAACACCGTTCTGACGACGTACGTATAAACATTATCGGTTCAAGTGAGGTTAGATTAAAGTAAGCAGTTGATTTACCTGAGAATATTGAGTTTTATTCCAGATTACAGCTAGAGTCTGTACCCAGACCGCAGCCGGTGTTGTGTCGGAAAAAAAAAACACCTGTGTCGTGAACACTCCCGTCACAGGAAGCGCGTTTTAAGACGTTCAATAATAGAGGAAAATCAAAAAATGGCAAACTACCACCTGCTTTTCAGCATCAATGAGGGCACAATTATTTAAAAAAAATATATATATATGTTTTAATATAGTTTAAACGTGCTTTTAATGCTGACTAGTCTGCCAGGATGTGAACCCCTTGCTATGTCTGTTACAGCAATTAAATATTCACAAGATTAACAAATATTAGTTCTTTACTTTTTAAGACGTTTTAGGCTTGGACCCATGGAAAATATTTCTTCTCAGCGCTGCTTGCCATAAAAAGAACGGTGTGTGGCCTACAATTTTCAAAATAAAATACCAGAGGATTACGGGTGACAAAAAGCACAAGTCTGGTTGTCACTTTTATCGTTTCACTTATTGAATAAAACGACCGAAAATTATACATTTCCTACAACGGGGCGGGTTTTTTTCCCCGTCGGGGTGCTTTTTTCGGCACAACACCGGGTGACTCCTTAATCCCAACAGCGGTAGCCAGGATAGCATTAGCGAACTAGCACGCGAAACACCGACGCTTCACACTGACATTAAATAACAACCTTCTTTCGATCATTTAAGTCGTCACAATACAGCACGTTACCTTAAAACGTTAATTTTCTGAACGCAGTCCAAATTGTGGCTTTTCGACCTCCAGTTTCTTTACAGTTTGCTTTCTCTTATCCTGAAGTTGCTATGGTCTCTTTAAGCCTCCCCCAACTGCGCAGCGTCACGCTGGTTCAGTTCACTCGGTATCACGCTACGCACGAAAACCCACGTAACTGGTTTGATGAATACAACAAAAACATCCGACGAACAGTTTTCTGGAGCTGCTCCAAACTGGTTCAGTTTCGTTGATGTTAACCTTGGTCAAAGCTAAAACCGAGAAAGTACCGCGGTTTTAAAAGGTTTAAACACAAATCTGGGATTAGATTTAGCCACGTCTCTTATTTAACTTCATTAAAAGTAAATACTTTTCGAGAAAAACCTCAGGATTGTAAGCAAAAGCATAAAAATAACTAAATTAATAACGTACCTCCCAATATAAGGCATTATGTAAGATGATTTTGTTCATACTGATTAATGTATCATCTTTTGCACTTTACTTTTTTTGCACTTTTACTATAACTATCTTTCCGATCGGAGGCAATGTGTTCAACAAAACGGTACTTCTTCCAGTTACAGTATTTAACAGTTAAAAATGGTGTACCACAAGGCTCAGTCTTAGGACCAACCCTCTTTACAATCTACATAGGTAATGTAGGTCAGAGCATCCCTGATGCATCCTTACATTTCTATGCTGATGACACAGTTGTTTATTGTCGAGCTAAAACAGTTGCTAAGGCTTTCCAGCTTTTGCAATCCGCTTTTGACATCATCCAGTCAGATTTGTTCCGTCTCAAACTTGTCCTAAATGCTGATAAAACCAAAGGGATGCTTTTTTCAAATAGGAAGTCGGTCCCAGCAGTTCTTCCTCTGATTTTATCCTCAAATGGTGTCCCTATTGAGTTTGTTGATTCCTATAAATATTTGGGTATCCTGGTCGATTTGCATCTCTCTTTTAAACTCCACGTGGAAAACCTAGTAAAGAAACTGAAAGTTAAACTGGGTTTCTTTTTCAGAAACAGATCATGTCTAACATTGAATGCTAGGAAACACCTTCTGTGACTTTCCTTCCCTCCATTGATTACGGTGACATTCTCTACAGGAACGCTCCTACAAGCACCCTGCGGATGTTGGATGCTGTCTATCATGGTGCACTAAGATTCATAACTGGCTGTGATTATCGTACCCACCACTGCACCCTGTATTCACTGGTTAACTGGACATCATTAACCTCACGCAGACTCTTCCACTGGTACATTTTCATCTTTAAATCACTTCTTGGTCTGCTGCCTTCATACATCTCCTCCTACATGTCTCGTGAGTGCAGCTACAGCGTGCGCTCTCAGGACATGATTACCTGCAGTGTTCCGTCAGTGAGGACTGAACTTGGAAAAAGGGCCTTCTCCTACTCCGCTCCTGCTTCCTGGAATATCTTACAAAAAGATCTGAAGCTCTCGGCCTTGACTTCTCTAAATGGCTTTATGAATCTGTTGGACTCCTGGCTGGTCCTCTCAATGCAGACATGTTTCTGTTTTTGATTTTCTACATCTACCTTATAATCTGTCTGTTTTGCTAATTTGATATCTTTGTTAAAAAAAACTTGTTAAAGAATAAATAAATCTGTATTTCGCTCTTATGTTTGTCTATTGTTGATTGTCCAAGGAAAATCTACTGCTGTTGTCATCATTCTTTAGTTTGTAGACGGGTCTCTTTTGTAAATGAGTCCTCGAGGCTCAATGAGATTAACCTGCCTAAATAAAGGTTGAATGAATGAATGAATTACAAGTAAATACTTTTCGAGAAAAACCTTAGGATTGTAAGCAAAAACATAAAAATAACAAAATAAATAACGTAATATAGCATTATGTAAGATGATTTTGTTCATACTGATTAATGTATCATCTTTTGCACTTAAAGAGATTTTAAATAAAAATTATGAAGCAAATATTTCCTAATAAAAAAATGGTTACCGGTACACACAATTGAAGTTTGACTTTTGTGATTTAGAAGCACTATTTCAGACACCATTTTACATTATTAAACCAACATTGTTGGTACCCTGATGCATGCTCAATAATCCAGGTAAAAAAATCTAAAAAAGCAAAGTCTGGTCCTCTGGACATTCAAAAAAAAAAAAGCAAAAAAAAAAGCAAAACAATTGTAGAAACGTTTCGTCTTTCGTCCGAAAGACTTCCTCAGTCTGAGCTGCTGTATTTAGCACAGTCTTATAAATAGCACCCTCTCACCCTTGATCCACTGTGAGAGGGTGCTATTTATAAGACTGAGCTGAATACAGCAGCTCAGACTGAGGAAGTCTTTCGGACGAAAGACGAAACGTTTCTACAATTGTTTTGCTTTGTTTTGTTTTGTTTTGTTTTGTTTTTTGAATGTCCAGAGGACCAGACTTAGCTTTTTTAGACAACATTGTTGGTGTTTTTTTGTAGGGTTTAAAACAATTGTATTAATAAATTGCTATTTATGCTGTATTATGTTTAAATTTTATGGAAGCCCATTTCCGCCACTCTGTTAAAAAACAAAAATAGAAAATATCTCATTATAATGAGATAGTATCTCAAAATAATGACATAATGTCTCATTATTATGACATAGTATCTCATTATAATGAGATAGTATGTCAAAATAATGATATAATGCCTCATTATAATTACATAGTATCTCGCTGCAAAATAATGAGATAATATCTCATTATAATCAGATAGTCTCTCATTATAATGAGATACTATCTCATTATTTAGAGATAATTTTTGCTATTTTTTTAATAGAGTGGTGGAAATGGGCTTCCATAGTTTTGTGCTAAGACCCATCTTTTTAATTGCATTTCCTGAACTGGTTCATCTCTGTTCAATCTATACATTTTCCATACTATTTAATTTAATTAATTTATTTATTTATTTTGTGTCTGTCATTTGCTTAAATTTTGTGAGTTTATTGTTTTATAATTCTGTACAGCACCTTGAGCTGATTTTAGTATGAAGGGTGCTTTATAAATAAAATTGATTGATTGATTGATTGATTTAAAAAAAGACTAGAAAATACAGAAAAGAGGTGCAAATAATTTTATTTCATGCATCTGTGATGCAGTTCTGAGGCACAATAAGGAACTTTTCCCAAAATGCTTTTATCTTTTTACCATCTAAAACTATTCTTACACTTGGAAATATAACCAACAGGAAGAAGAATAAAAAAAATTATTTAAACGCTCTGCTGACTGGGGAAAAAAATACTTATCTTCAACAACTATACCAATACAAATACACAATGCACATACAAACAAAACAAAAATATATATAAAACTGACCAAAATTAAAATGTACATTTCCCCCAAAAAAAAGAAAAGAAAAAAGTTAAACTCTGTAATCT
>JBBPBX010023084.1:29428-40846 GCA_038048925.1 Garcialebias charrua | reverse complement strand
AGAGCTGTCGCTCAGTCTACTGGTTCGAGCCTGGAGACTTCTCAGGCCCTGTTTACACGGACACTGTGTGGGGGAAACGGATGTTTTGGGTATGTTAATTAGGTGAAAAGTTTTGCGTTGACACTGTCGAATTCTGTGGATACGACTCTCTCCCCCTCCACCCCCCGTCCTCATGATTTCACTGTAGTTACCATGCTGGGCCTTTAGATGGCGCTGTGATTTTTGGAACCTTCACTACTGCGCATGCGTGCAGCCTGAGGTAAACAGCAGCCGAGAGCCTGCCTCGTCTGTTTTCCTCTCTGGCTAAAATCAGCTAACTACAAGTTGTTGTCAACAAGTTAACAACAAGTTAAAGCTGGAATTTGGATAAGAGTCAACAGATTTGAGTCAGTGGGACCCGCTTCATCTAACAAGCTGCACACCAGACGCTGAGACTGTGGACCAGAACCGCTGAGTGGACTGTGGACCAGAACCGGACTTTCCTCCGTGATAAACAGCTGACTTACAGCAGGTAAATCAACGTTCTTAATATAATGTTTGCTTGTGTTTACTTTGATCACACAACAACTGAGTTTTTATTTATTTATTTATTTATTTCTGCCAGGTGGAGAAGCTGTCGTTGACAGGCTGATGGTTCGGCGGTTCTGATGGGTCCAGATGAACACACAGCAAGAGTCCAGTTCATTAACGTAGTTACAGTTCGGTTCACGTGTTTTAATAGTGTGTTCAGTTTAATTCTCAGTGTTTGTGTTTAAACTTTGTGGTGCTGAATAAATAAATAAATAAAAAATAAACCTGGTGTCTTCATTTTCACAGCACGTTACGCACTGTTTAAAAAATGTAACGAGTCCAGATAGATACTGTAGTTCAGATAAATTTACATCTCCCACGCCAACATAAATACTGTTTATTATTGTTAAACTGTTATATTTTGCAGCGTGACACGTGAAATGTCCGCGCGTGCGGGCTGCGCGCATGTGTTCAAACAAAAGCTCCACGGGAGATGTTTACATTATCAGCGGGGGGTCAGCGAAAAACTTCCACCTTGAGAGCAGGGTCAGAAAAGTATCGGTGTCATCGAGGGGGGCCAGCAGCGTCGTGTAGGCGACAAGCAAAGTCGCAAAGAGAAAGTAGCGGTTACACTCAAAATACGCACCGTGTAAACTGGCCCTCAGTCTCCTCCCTGAAGGCAACAGGCTGAAGCAGCTGTGTAGTGGGTGTGTGTGATCACCTGCCATGCAGAGGGCTTTCCGAGTGAAGCAGTTGCTGTGTAAGTCCTGCAGTGAGGGGAAGGAGGTGCCGACGATCTTCTCAGCTGCTCTCACGATGCGCTGGAGGCTCTTGCGGCAGGATGCAGTACATGCACCAAACCACACAGTGATGCAGCTGGTCAGGACACTTTCTATGGCACCTCTGTAGAAGGTGCACATGATGGGGGTTGAAGCTCCAGCCCTTTTCAGCTTGCGGAGAAAGTAGAGACGCTGGTGAGCCTTCTTCGCCAGTGATGCAGTGTTCCTGCTCCTGGACAGGTCCTCTGAGACGTGCACTCATGTAGGAGGAGATGTATGAGGGCAGCAGACCGAGAAGTGATTTAAAGATGAAAATGTACCAGTGGAAGAGTACCAGTGAATGATGTCCAGTTAACCAGTGAATACAGGGTGCAGTAGTGGGTACGATAATCACAGCCAGTTATGAATCTTAGAGCACCATGGTAGACAACATCCAACATCCGCAGGGTGCTTGTAGGAGCATTCATGTAGAGAATGTCACCGTAATCAATGGAGGGGAGGAAAGTCACAGATACAAGGCGTTTCCTAACATTCAGTGTTAGACATGATCTATTTCTGAAAAAGAAACCCAGTTTAACTTTCAGTTTCTTTACTAGGTTTTCCACGTGGAGTTTAAAAGAGAGCTGTGAATCAACCAGGATACCCAAATATTTATAGGAATCAACAAACTCAATTGGGACACCATTTGAGGATAAAATCAGAGGAAGATCTGCTGGGACCGACTTCCTACTTGAAAAAAACATCCCTTTTGTTTTATCAGCATTTAGTACAAGTTTGAGACGGAACAAATCTGACTGGATGATGTCAAAAGCGGATTGCAGAGACTGGAAAGCCTTAGCTACTGTTTTAGCTCGGCAGTAAACAACTGTGTCATCAGCATAGAAATGTAAGGATGCATCAGGGATGCTCTGACCTACATTAGCTATGTACTGTAAATTGTAAAGAGGGTTGGTCCTAAGACTGAGCCTTGTGGTACACCATTTTTAACCGTTAAAAAACTGGAAGAAGTACCATTATATGTTCTAAATTGGAAACTTATCAAAGAATTGTGAAAACCTGATTGCTGTTTCTAACTTGGAGGCACCATAATCACCATAGAGGAAGTATTTTCTTACATAGTTATAGATCTGCTCTGCTTCTACACATACCAGACAGATGAATGGCTAGGTCCAGTAAGGTGATCTTGGCAGTGAAGAATCCCCACGGTTACACGTCGGCTGTTGGAGACAAATGGGCTTTTCTTACTGCGGGTGGTTCTGGTAGCAAGCTGGCTCAGTTCTTCAACTCACGGGTGCTTGTTCTGAAGACCTCTGAAGCCAAACAGCTTCTGGCTCTGTGAGACCTCAGAGTTCTGAAGCATTCCAGTTCTTCGAGAGGTTGAGGCTCAAAAAGTTTGAGTTTAACTAAAAATTCTGACTTACTGTATTCGTCCATCCATCCATTATCTTCCGCTTATTTAAAAACCAGGTTGTGGAGGACAGCAGCTTCAGCAGGGAGGCCCAGACAACTCTTTCCACAACCACCTCTTCCAGCTCTTCTGGGACAACCACAAGGCATTCCTAGGCCAACCAAAATAGTCTCTCCAGCATGTCCTGGGTCTTCCCCAGGGTCTCCTCCCAATTGGACATGTCCAAATCTCCTCCATAGGGAAAAGCCCAGGAAGCATCCTTACCAGATGCCTAATCACCTCAAATGGCTCCTTTCAATGTGGAGGAGCAACTGTTCTATTCCGAGTCCCTCCCAGATAAATGAACTTCTCACCCTATCTCCAATGGAGAGTTCAACTACCCTATGGAGGAAAATCACTTCAACCGTCTACATGTACACTCTCATTATTTTGGTCACTACCAAGAGTTTGTGACCATAGGTGAGGATAGGAATGTAGACTGAGTGGTAAACAGTGATGTCAGTAAATTGTTACTTTGTAACGCGTTACTCTGGTCGGACCACTTTTTTCAGTAACGTGTAATCTAACGCATTGCTATTTCAAAATACAGTAATCAGATTAAAGTTACTTACTCCAAATTATTGTGCGTTACTTTTTTGTCATTTTCTGTAGTACTGTAATTTTCGTCTCGGCCGGGGAGTGATTAAAAAAAGACGCGACACCATGTAGCGCGTGCGTGCGTGACAGGAATGTAAACAGACTGGACTGAGGTGCGCTCACACGGAGCTGAGAGAGGAGGAGACTCACTTACTGCAGTTCAGTTACAATGGAGCCAGGAGTAAGCCTCTCCGGGTCGGATCAAAGCAGAGAGCTGCACCGTCTGCGACAGGAGGTCCCCCCCACCCGCGACCAAAACAACTAAAGCTTGACTTCGGTACAGCCCCCATCCCCACCCCACCCCACCTCCTGCTGTGTAGAAACTGGTGTTGATGGCAGCTTCAGCTGGATGCATATGTAGCTATCAATCGTCACAATAGGTCTGTCAATAGGTCTTCTGGTATTTACATACAAATACATTCTTTGTTCTTGTTTCTTCTGGTATTTACGCAAACAAGTTCATCAACAACAGCTCTTTGTCAGGAGAACGCACAGCATGCAGGCAGTTCAGTAGCATCCACGATGCATTCAAGAGCATATGTTTGTTTGGATGTAACTAAGACCCATGTGTACACAATTTCCTAAAATAAAAATAAAAAAACTCTGATTTTGACGTTGAAAGACTGTCTTTATTATATTATTTATTTTTAAAAAATATTTACATAAATACTTTTTTTTTAAATATTATTTGTTTAGTGAAGTCAAGAAAGACACTATTTTTTATATAAAGCAAGTATTCCTTTATTCATTCAACCTTCATTTATGATATATAAAAAAATATTGCCTTATTTTTTATAAAAAGTATTTATGTTTAATGAACTCAGACTATTTTATGTTTCATAAAAACAAGTACTGCATTTATGTTTAATGAAGTCAAGAAATACCATTTTGTTTTTGAATATTTTTATTAATACATTTACATTTTTTGTGCATTGTGACAGAGGGCTCTTGGAAGCAGCTGCTGAAAGTAACTAATAAAGTAACTTAGTAATCTAACTTAGTTACTTTCCAAATCAAGTAATCAGTAACTTAACTAGGTTACTTTTCCCAAAGACTAATCAGTAACTTAACTAAGTTACTTTTTCAATGTAACTATGCCATCACTAACAGAGAGCTTTGCCTAACAGCTTAGCTTCCTGTTCACCACAATGAACTGGCAGTGAGTCCGCAATACTGCAGATGCTACACCAATGCATCTGTCAATCTCACACTCCATTCTTCCCTCACTTGTGAACAAAACCCCAAGATACTTGAACTCCTCCACTTGAGGCAGAACCCCACCCTCAGCATGAAGTGAGTAATCCACCTTTTTCCAACAGAGGACCGTGACCTCAGATTTGGAGGTGCTGATTCTCATCCCAGCTGCTTCACACTTGGCTGCAAACCATCTAACTGAGAGCTGAAAATCATGGCACAATGATGCCAATAGGATCATATAATCAGCAAATAGCAGAGATAAAATTCTGAGACTACTGAAACTGATTTCCTCTGCCCCCTGGCTGCACTGAGAAATTCTGTCCATAAAAGTTATGAACAGAATCAGTGACAAGGGGCAGCCCTGCAATAGTCCAACTCACACCCTGAAGGGATCCTACTTACTATGGAGCAATGTGAACCAAACTCTCACACTGCTTGTATAGGGACTGAACAGCCTGCGGCAACAGGTCCTCGATAATGACATACTCATGGAGCACACTCCCACAGTGTACTTCGAGGAACATGGTCAAAAGCCTTCTACAAGTCCACAAAACACATATACAGTAGACTGGAGGAGTACACTCCCATGACCCCTCGAGGACCCTGGTGAGGGTAAAGAGCTGATCCAGTGCTACGCGGCCAGGCCAGAACCCGCATTGTTCATCTTGGATCTGAGGTTCAACCAATGATCAGACTTGCTTCTCCAGTACCCCTGAATAGACCTTAATATGGAGGCTAAGGAGTGTGCATTCTCTATAGTTGTAGCACACACTCCAGTTCCCCTTTTTGAAGAGAGAAACCACCACTCCAGTCTGCCAATCTAGTGACACTGCCTCCCATGTTCACGCAATGATACAAAGGTGTGTCAAACAAGACAGCCCCACAATATCCAGAGCCTTAAGGAAATCAGGGTGAATCTCAACTATCCCAAGAACTCTGCTGTTGCAGAGCTTTTTAACTACCTAGCGACCTCAGCCACCTTTAGGGACAGACCAAATATGAAGTCCCCCAACACAGATTCCTCTACATGCTGGTGGGATTGAGAAAGTCTGAGAAGTATTCCTTCCACCTACCAACGACATCACTGGTTGACGTCAACAGCACCCTACCATCACTGAATACAGTGTTGCTTTTCCTTCCTCAGCCACCTGATGTTTTGCCAGAATCTCCTCTGAACTGAGAGAGTCTCTATCCAAGGCCTCACCAAACTCCCACATCTGAGCTTTTGCCTCAGCAACAGCCAAGGCTGTGGAGTGTTTATTCCTCCGGTACTCATCAGCTGTTTCTCGAGGCCCACCAGCCAACAAAGTCCAATAGGCCTCCTTCTTCAGCTGGACAGCCTCCCTAACACTGGGTTTCCACCACCGGGTTTGAGGATAGCCACCAGAAGCAGTACTGACAACGTTACGTCCACAGCTCAAGGTATCAACCTCAACAATTGATACATGGAACATGGCCCACTCAGACTCAATGTCCCCTACCTCAGCTGGGATGCGGTTAAAACTTTCTTGGACGTGTGAGTTGAAGATCTTTCTGACAAGTTATTTTGCCAGGTGTTCCCAGCAAACCCTCATTACACGTTTAAGTCTACTGGGTCAGTCCGACATCTTCTCCCATCATCTGATCCAACTCACTACTGGTGATCCATTGACAGCTCAACTCCTCTCTTCAACTGAGTGTCGGCCACAAATCAGACGACACAACTGCAAAGTCAGTCTTCGATCTATGACCTAGGGCGTCTGGGTGCCAAGTGCACTTATGTTTAAACCCTTATTTTCAGACATGGTGTTGACGATTGTAAGATTAATGGTCAGTATTAACTGAAACACTTTTACCTTAATTAATTACTTATCCAGCACTCTTCAAGTCAGAATAGTAATTCACCGATTCTCTTTCTTTATAAGGATTAACATAACTTTGTGATCATGATTGATAGAAAGTAAACCAGATGAGCATTAAGCGACAATGAAAATGTTAATTATAGTAGGCATACAGCAAACCCTCGACCTACGTCACCCGCGACCTACGGCAACTCAGACTTACGATTTTATCATATTTAATAAAAATATGATTAAAAAAAAAAATTATTATTATTATTTTTTTTTTTTTTTTTAATGTTATTAATTTCATGTGTATAGCACTTTGTTGCAGCTGTGGTTGTTTTAAATGGCTTTATAAATAAAGTATAATTATTAATATTTCGTTTTTAATTACAATTTGATCGTATTTACGCAACTTCCGGTCGTTTCCGGTCGCCATTTTACTACAGTACTGCGGTCAATGGAGCTCTAGACGCTCCTGTCAGCTGGCTTTAGAGGACCGTGTGTCCGTTCAGGGTTGCCTCATACGGATAAATTTGCTGGAAACACTCGGTCAACTCTGTGGACGTCTCAGGCCCGGAGGAGCAGCCGCCGATCGCCCCGTGATCGCTCTAACAACGCCGCCCGACATGCTAACGACAGCAGCTAACAGAGCAGCTAACACAGGCGAAGACACCGAGCCGACATGCCGCGGAGGGGCCATCTGCGGCCGGGAGCTCGCCGCAAATGTCCGCCTGGCAGTCGGGGGACACCGAGCTAACGCGGAGATACAAAGCCGACAGCCTTTTTGAATGAACTGACATGCTAACCATTGCTGCTAATGGCGGGGCCTAACCGTAGCTAACGCCGAGCAGTTGTTTTGGATGGAGAAACATCGCGGAGAAACGGCTTTCAGTAAGTTTTTTTTTTTTCTGGCTCCAAATGTATGAAGTTAAGAAGCTAACAGTCATTCTTTTAAACAGTTTTGACCACGTGTGTGCGTGTGGAGCGTAAGGAAGCTGGGGGAGCTCGGACGGGTGCGAGCTGATGCTAAAAGACGAAGGCAGGCTTTGACCAGCTCAAAGTAAGACATTATATTTTTTATTTATTGTACAGTACTGTATTCATTTACTGTACAGTTCTGTGCATGTTCATGGCCTAGTATGTCTGCTTGTTCAGTCTCATGCCATTAAATATGTGTGCGGCGCTCCGTTAGTGGTATAGCCGCGACCTATGTCAGAAACGCGGACCTACGACAGGCAGGTGTTTTTGGTCCGCGAGGTACGACAAAATCGACCTAAGTCACACACGTAGGTCCCAATCCCTGACGTAACTCGAGGGCTTCCTGTACGAGGAGATACTGCAATTTATTTAAGCAAATAATCTCAAATTAACATCATGTACACTTGATTGACTGATTTCAATTTCTTGCAAATTAAACTTTACACAAATAGATATTATTCGTCAATAATTCTACTAGTCGACGTACTTTTCAGGAACAACAGATTAACTTATAAGGTCTTATAATAAGACCTTAGCAGGTAGACCAAGAAATGGGACTCTTCTTGATTATAAAAAATTAACCAGTGCAAAGTTTAAATATGCTATTCGGTACATTTCCAAATATGAACAGAACATGAGAGCAGACTCTATGGCTGAAAAACTGCTTTGTAATAATGCCATTGGCTTTTGGAACGATGTCAGAGCTTTAAACAGGTCTGCTGCATTATTCCCCAGTACCATAGAGGGCGTATCTGGGGCTCATAATATAGCAGAGCTATGGAGACAGCACTATTCTGCTTTATTTAACTGTGTAAAAAGTGAACCATATGGACTGGGAAATATTGCTAAGAGTGATGTGGTTATAACCCCTAGTGAAGTCCAGCAGGCTATAGCGTACTTGTGTGAGAATAAGGCAACAGGTTCTGATGGCATTACAGCAGAACATCTGAAATATGCTAGCCAAAAAGTGGCTGTGCTGCTTGCAATTTGTTTCTCTGGATTTCTAACCCATGGACAGTTGCCTGATTCTTTATTATCTATCACTCTTGTGCCGGTAATTAAGGACAAAACTAGTAAGGTTGGTAGCCTTAATAACTACAGACCAATAGCTTTAGCTAGTGTGATCTCTAAAGTGTTAGAAAAAATCTTGCTTGATCGTCTTAATCAGTTTATTAGTACAACAGATAATCAATTTGGTTTTAAAGCCAAGTTGGGAACTGATTTCTGTATTTATGGCCTGAAAGAGGCAGCAAGAGCATATCTATCAAAAAAATCATCTGTGTTAATTGGGTTTATTGATGCCTCTAAGGCATTTGATCGTGTCAATCATTACAAGTTATTTGACAAATTAAAACAGAGAGGTGTTCCAGATATTATTATACGAATTTTAGTTTACTGGTATTCTAACCAGAAAATGCATGTAAAATGGGGCAATAACATCTCTGCTTCCTTTGGTGTGAGTAACGGTGTGCGTCAGGGTGGGCTTCTTTCACCTGCCCTGTTTAACATTTATATGGACGACCTGTCAAAAGAATTGAACCTCTGTAAAACTGGATGTGTGATCGGTGATACCCTGGTTAATCACTTTATGTATGCTGATGACCTGGCTGTCCTCTCGCCCAGCAGTGCTGGTTTTCAACAGTTACTGAATATCTGCTCTGATTATGGGCTGAGATTTGATGTGCAGTACAATGCTAAGAAAACGGTTGTGCTAATATGTAGGACTAAAGCAGACAAACAACTCTGTTTCCCTGATTTCTTTTTGTCAGGACAAAAGTTAAATGTTTGCTCAAAAACTAAATATCTGGGTCACTACATCACTGACCAGCTATGTGATGATGATGACATTTATCGACAGTGTCGCATGTTGTACGCCCAGGCAAACATTCTGAGGAGGAAGTTTCACATGTGCACTAATGAGGTAAAAATATGTTTGTTTAAAGCTTACTGTACATCCTTGTATGCAGCTCCTCTGTGGTGTAAATTTAAAAAAGCTAGCATGCAGAAGCTTAAGGTTGCTTATAATGACTCCCTGAGAATTCTACTTAAGAAACCAAGGTTCAGCAATGCAAGTGAAATGTTCTGTAATGCACATGTCAGAACGTTTCAGGCGCTCATGAGAAATTTGATGTACAAGTTTATGCGTCGTTTGTGCAGCTCCATGAACAGTCTTATTGTAACGTTTTCACATCCCTCTGTCAGTGCGCTAAGATACCAGTCGGCTCTGTGGAATCATTGGTACGCAAGTCTCTTATAAGATTTTATTTTTTATTATATATATTTTTATTCTTTTTATTTTTTTCGTTATGTGTTGTGTGTGTTATGTTTTTTTGTGGACCACGAGTCTGTCGAATAAAGTTGATGATGAATGATTAATAACTTACCCCGGAATTACACTGCACGCGGCTCCGCCCCGCTGCGGTCCGCATGTCGCAGCTGACGTGAGTCCTCGCCCACTGCCTCCGCTCCCCTCAGGTCCGCCTGGATGCGCCGCTCCAAGACACGTGCGAGATCGCGCGATAAATCAAGTGATAAATAAGTAAGTCAGAACAAAACAATTCATTCGGTGGAAAGAAGGAGAACAACTGTAGAGAGACTGCTGCCTTGATCTTCTCTCGTAAATGAGCTACATGGTTTGAGCAACAGGAAGTGATGTTTACATTTCAGAATAAAATACTTTTTTATTTATTTATTTTTGTATTGCGTTATTAGGTGTAGTCATAGTCATAAATATAATAGTTTAGTCATAGAATAGTCATAATTGATAGTTTGACAGCATTTTTGTACAAATAAATCCGTATAGAGCTAGGATTAGTCCGCCCGTGGTGATTTTATTTTGTAAATACGGAAGTTGTGCTCGTTCCTTTTCCTGTTGGTGCGACGTAATCTTCAAAAGTTGACTCCGGCACAGCTCCGTCATCCGGCAGAAATAGAAAATTTTCTAATTTTGACGGACTGCCGTCCGCTCTCCGCAGCTCGCCGCCGCCGTGCGGAGCCAGTGTAAATTCTGTCATTGATTATAATGGGTGCGTATTTGCTGCGGAGGTCGGACCGGAGCGGGGCGGAGCCGTAACGCATGTGGTGTAATTCCGGGGTTAATCTGAAGGCTTCTTAGCTTAAAGTTATTGGCAAGAGGAGTTTAAAAGAAATAGTTAAGAGGAGGAGAAAGAGTGAGGAGATTGAGTTTTCAACCAGAATGACAGCTCTTCCATACAAATCCAGCTAGACTCATCGTACGTTCCAGTAAACAATCAGCGACTCTTTACCTTTTCAGACGTTCAGTCTCGGTCCTGGTAAAGAGATGTGAAGCAGCCTTGGAAGTAAAACAGGTCGTAGGTCTGGTTACGTTCAAGCTGGACTTCAATGTGTTTACCTATTCAGCGTCTCGTTGATGTCCGCCTTTTTCGGCAGAAGTAGTGGCACTTCCTGGTTGGTTTCAGAATAAAACGTTCCTCAAATGAATTTTCAATCAAAGTGGAGCTTAGAAGCTCCAGGCAGATTTACAGCGAGGGTGCTATAAACCTTTGGCTAGTGAACAAGTCTTTGACTCATGACTCCGTTCACCCAACTCTTAGGAGAAGAACATCACAGCTCTTACTCTCCATCAAGACTAAAGAGAAACAGGAAATGGAACTTTTAACACTGGAAATCCCAGGATATTTAAATCAGTACAATCTTTACCAGAGCCCAGCCAAATGGCTCTTTTTTTAGGAATTTGTAATCCTTGAGTAAGCATGCCTGGAGACTTTTTCCTTCTATGTAAATGTGAAGGCTTTTGTAGTAGGAGAATGCATTTGGGGGGGATATGCTGGGGGACTTGTGTCCATTGTTTGCTAAAGAATGGCAAACATTCCAATCTA
The DNA here is from genome assembly GCA_038048925.1 of Garcialebias charrua. NCBI lineage: Eukaryota > Metazoa > Chordata > Actinopteri > Cyprinodontiformes > Rivulidae > Garcialebias > Garcialebias charrua. The sequence goes on along the minus strand of JBBPBX010023084.1, from coordinate 29,655 downwards.
ATTGGCTTGGCTGATGGCGCTTGTAACAGATTCACATGTGGAAAATGTTATGCAGAGACAGGTTGTGTTCTGACATACTGTAAGTGTGATTTTATACAGTACTTACATATACATAAAAATATATATATATATATATACTATATATATATATATATATATATATATATATATATATATATATATATATATATATATACATTTATATATATATATATATATATATATTT
>JBBPBX010023084.1:10284-23920 GCA_038048925.1 Garcialebias charrua | reverse complement strand
TATATATATATATATAAAAATGGGTGCATCTCTAACAAAAGTTTGACAAATAGGGAACTCGTTAAATGGTAATGGACTGCACTTATATAGCACCTTTCTATCGTGTCAACATACTCAATGCTCTTTACAACACGATCTGTGTCCTCATTTACCCATTCATACAGCACTCTACTAGATTTATACAAAGACTAATCAGAGCTTTATCACATTCAGACACTGACAGGACACACATCAGAGGCAATGAGGGGTTCAGTGTCTTGCCCAGGGACACTTCAGCATGTGGCTGCTGGTGGAATTGAATTCCCAACTCTCACATTGGAGGACGACTGCTCGAACCACTCAATCACAGCCGCCCCAAGGACAGTAAATATGAAGAGTTTTCTTGGTTAATTTCTTCCTATTGACCAATCACTACAAATAATTATTATCACAGATTAATTTCAGTTGACAACAAAGTGATTAACACGTAGGAAAGCGAAGTAAACCAGAGATGGTATACTCCAGATTATTATGTAAAAAGCGCTTTCTGATCCTGCTGACTCCCTGTGGTCACCAGTTGGTACAGACCACAAAGCCCTAACACTCATCCTCTCAACACACACACTCACACCACACACACACACACACTTAAACTGCACAACTTCTCACAACAAACCTACTTAGCCAGTCTGACAGAGCGAGGGACAGCCTGTGTGTGTGTGTGTGTGTGTGTGTGTGTGAGAGACATGAAGAGTCAGCTGAGATGAAAGTGTGAAGCAGTGAGAGGGAAAACCCGGGGGAACAAAACCCAGCAAATCAGAGAGAGGGAGTCAGCGAACACAGCAAAAAGGCAGAGAAGAAGAAAGAGAAGAGGGCAGACAAATAAAAGGTGTAAGTCAAGAATGGCGACGACTAGATGACCATCCACTGCACACACACATACACACAGTTTGCATTCTGTCCTGGAGCCTTGACAGGAGGGGACTAGAGAAATCCACACACAGTCAAAGGTAAACGCTCTTCAGCCGGTCCAACATCACTGGATCATGTCGTCTACTGGGTCGACAAACCACAACAAGCGCCTCACATGTGAGTAGCCCTCCGTGCTGTTGTCATACATGTGTAGTTGCAAAGTGCCACTAACGTAACTGACGTGCATTGCATTATTCCCCCAAAATACGGTTTTGTTGCTATAATTTAACACTTCATAATTTCTTCTGTGGTGTGATTTATAGTAGAGCACATTTTCAGAACATCATGGTAAACAATCCCTAACACTGGAAGAACTCCATCCAAGTTAGATTATTTATCATCTGTAAGTTTATTATTAAGGCTTTTGTTTAACTAATGACTGCACTTTATTATGACTTTTAATCTATCCTGCATGATGCAATAATATTATAATTTTCTCAACTCTGTGTTGCTAAACGGTGAATCCAGAGGATGATTCCTCATTTAAAAAAATATAATTACCCATACTCTGTGTATCCTTTTACTTCCTATTATTTCTTTTATTTCTAACCCGTGCAAAAGTCTCTTTGTCTACAATAATATTAATACATGTGGGTCATCTTTGTTGTTATTAGTTATGTATAGGGCTCACCAAAATGCATTATCTTTGAACATCCCAAACATTTTTACAAAGAGAGAAAGCTGCTATAATCTTAAGGGGACGGAGATATTCACAACATCTAAATTTAGAACCAGTTTGAAAGAACGATGTACCTCGATACAAGGAGTGAGATTGTGGAATAATCTGGAAAATGATATTAAAAGTGCCAAGTCAATGTACATGTTTAAGAAATTGATAAAGTTTGGATTGCTGAAAGAATATGAAACTGTATAATGTGTACTCATATGAATTGTTGTTCTAGAAGGATTTCATTTTTTGTTTTATTGTTTTACTAACTGAAGAATGTTATTGTTTAATTTGTTTATGAGAAAAAAAGGGGCAGATATTATAAGAATTTTTTCTTCTTTCTGCTACCTTTCATTTCATTGTATTGGTTTTATTTTCTTTTTGTTGTTGTTGTAAAATATAATTGTTGTAAATATATAATTAATTTGTTTTTAAGATATGAAATGAATCAGAAACTGGTCATGTCCCACATCAAGGCAACCGTCAACATCAATGAGGACCCTCATCAATACACATACCGTGAGAACCGATCAACAGAGGACGCCATTTCTTCCGTGGTCCACACTGCTCTCACCCACCTGGATCAGAAAGACTCATACGTGCGTCTGCTCTTTGTGGACTTCACATCTGCCTTCAACACCATGATCCCCCAAACTCTGATAGACAAACTATCTACACTTGGACTAAGCCCCTCTATTTGTAACTGGGTACTAGACTTCTTAACAGACAGACCACAGTCCGTGAAGATCCACAACTTCTCCTCCTCCACCATAACCCTCAGCACTGGCTCTCCTCAGGGATGTGTGCTGAGCCCCCTTCTGTTCACTCTGCTCACATATGATTGTACAGCCACACTTCCAGGCTGTCATATTGTTAAGTTTGCAGATGATACAGCGGTGGTGGGATGCATCACAAACAATGATGAGTCCAGCTACAGACAGGAGGTGGAACACCTGGAGAGCTGGTGCAAAGAGAATAATCTTCACATGAATGTGAAGAAGACAAAGGAGATGATTGTGGACTTCAGAAGGAACAAACACACCCATGCCCCACTGATAATAGGTGGGTCTGCAGTGGAAGTGGTCTCCAGCTACAAATACTTGGGTGTACACATGAATGATAACCTCAGCTGGAGCAACAACACCACCAGCCTGATCAAGAAAGGTCATCAGAGACTCTACTTCCTCAGACGGCTGAGACGAGCTGGTCTGAGCAGCCCAGTTCTCACCTCGTTCTACAGGTGTGCAGTGGAGAGCATCCTGTGCTCCAGCATCAACGTGTGGCATGGAGGCTGCACAGTTGAAGAGAGGAAAGCTCTGCAGAGAGTGGTGAAGGCTGCACAGAAGTCTGTTGGAGTCAGTCTCCCCACCATCACAGACATTTACACCTCTAGATGCAGGAAAAGAGCCACCTGTATCATGAAAGACCTCACTCATCCAGCACACTCACTCTTTGCCCCACTCCCCTCAGGACGGAGGTTGAGGAGCATCAAGTGTAGAACCACTAGACTGAGGAACAGCTTCTACCCTGAGGCTGTTAGACTCATGAATAAATAAAAATAAAATTAAAATAAACACTGCAAAATATCACATCATGCTGATGCTGATATGTTTTCTTGTTGCTGTGTTCATCTGTGACCATCTGCTCATACAAACTCATGTTCGTGCTGCTGTTTATTCCCACTATATTAGGCTTAGTGTATTACTAGTTGATGTTTTTCTTAGTTAGTTCTCGATGTTATTACTGTTTTTCTCTTTCATTTGTTGTTGGATGTAACTGGGACCTCGTGTACATAATCTCGTTTTCATCTCATGTACCACATGCGGTGCAAATGCCAATAAAGATTCTCTGACTCTGACTCTGACTCTGAATAAAGAATTAATAATACCTTTTTTAATTAAATTCCCCTAGCAGGCTTTATAGTGGGGCAGGATTGTTGATGTACTGTAAATTGGATTTAATCAGCACAAAGTACAAATAACTCCTTCTTTCAGCATGACCATGTTTCAAAGACTTACTTTGAACTGCGTCCTGCAGAAACACCATCTTTCTATCTGAACAGACAAACCACCAAACACAAGCTGGTTCTTGTGTGGATAATGTTCTGTTTAATGAAAAGCTTCTGTGTGAGTCTGAGTGTGAGCAGTAATGTATACAGGCTCCAGTCAGACCTAATTGACCTAAATATGGAGCTGTGGACATGACTGGAGGTCATCTTTGCATTTAACCCTGCCTGGAGCTTTATTGGCTTTAGGTATGGAAGTAGCCTGGGAATATAAAATCTGATCAAACCCTCAGAGCGAACACAACATTGAAGTTAGATGGGGATGAGACAACGAGCAACATGAAGACTTCAAGATGAAGGAAGGTGGAAACGTTAAAGCCAGTAAATATAATTCCACATACCGGAACATTAGCCTACGGGTTGTGCTTCCTGCAGTATGACGTAAGCTACTGTGACGCTGTCAGTGCTGATTTACTTTCTGCTACATGGCGGTGAGTTTACGGAGCCATGTGTGGACAGTGAGGGAAATGGGGAGGCACGGCGGGGGGAGGCGGCTTTTGTGGTGCAGTGATCTCACTCATAAATGATTTATGATTTAAGGACTGCTGTGGCCACAGTGCGAGCAGAACAAAGTGCATGGCTTGATAAACAACAGTAGTAAATTCTTTCAAATGTGCGCTTGTTTATTGTTAAGAGATGGATGACACTGCTCTGGACTCTCAGAGGGGAGAAGGAGCTGGAGGAGAGAGGGTGGGGGTGGTGGGATAGATGTGCTGTCAGACAAAAGTGGCCATGCAGCACAACTGCCTTACTAGCATTCTTATACACACTTCTGTGTTGACTGAAATCAGAAAAATGATCATAGGATTTCTTTCCACTTGCCACAAGGGAGCTAAAAGCATGTGACTCACAGGTTCAACGGGACATCTATCTTCTGCTTCTAGGACTGAAGTATAACTGCAGCACTAGATGAGACAGAATGGATTATGGGAATGTATAGAAAACATACAATTACTATGAAATTAAATGATTAGCATTCATTGAAGGAATACTGTACATATCGTCCAGAACCATTTATGCTAAACTTTTGAGATCATCTTATGTTGAGAAATAACATTTTGGTTCAACTTTGTTATTATGCAGAATCTTTTATGATATTGTGAGATCTTGTGAGATGTGTTGTTAACACTCAAATTTTCTGTTGATGATGATTTTCAAGTACTACAATACCAAAATTAGATCGATCCATCCATCCATCCATCCATCCATCCATCCATCCATCGATTGATGGATCGATCCATCCTTCCATTCATCCAGCCATCCATCATCTTTACCTGCTTCTTTCTTTTCGGGTCAAGAGGGTCACTGGTGCCCATGTCCAGCCATCACTGTGTGAGAGGCGGGGGACACCCTGGACAGTCCATCACAGGGCCACAGAGACAAACGAGACAAACAAACATTCACTCTCTCACTCACACCAAGAGACAATTTAAAGTTACCAATCAGTCTAACATGCATGGTTTTAGTCTGTGGGAGGAAACTGGAGTACCTGGGGAAAACTGACACATGCACAGAGAGAATATGCAAACTCCAGCAACCTTCTCACTGAGAGGCGGCAGATCTATCAATCGAGCCACCTGCATATTACTACATTTTAATTAATTTTTTTGTTTAGTCTTTAAGGAACAATAAACAAATGCAAAATTTAAACCCCAGTAATTGTGTCTTGTGAGGCAACCAATTTTCCCAGGCTATATTTGAAAAAGAAAATAAATGGACGATTACAATAAGAATAAGAAAACAAGACAAAAATGTGTTGGTAATTTACCTTTTTGTTCACACAAGACAACTGTGCAAAAAATAAATAAATCACATGATGTCTTCTAACCTCTTCTATGAGGCTTAGCTGAGGAAAGCAGACTTAAGCTCTTTCCCTCAAACCACTGACACTACAGTTCCTCTAAACCAGGAACAGCACGCAGCTGACTCAGGCTGCAAAACAACTTTCTGCTTTCTTTGAGAAACCTCTCTCTGAGAATCTTTTTTTTATATATTCATTTTATTACTTCAAACTCAACCAGCATGAGACTCAGGTGTGCATTGTTATGAGAAATGTTGCTATACTTTATAAAACAGCAGGTGTTCAGAGTACTGGAGGGGTTACAGCTTCAGGATTGAACCAGCAATAAGCCGCATTTAGACTTAATTATTATTTATTATTAACCTTTATTTAATCAGGCAAATCCTATTGAAATCACAGATCTCTTTTGCAAGGGAGGCCTAGGCCTGAGGCAGCCTCACATGCATGTTTTTGATCTGTGGGAGGAAACCGGAGGACCCGGAGAAAACCCATAGCAGGAGAAGAACACGCAAACTCCACACAGAAAGACCCAGGTCCAACCGGGGATTGAACCCAGGACCTTCTTGTTGTGAGGCAACAGTGCTAACCATTGAGTCATTATGCTTGCCGATTATCATTTTCATGTGGTCTGAAAAGAAGCAAAGATTGGGTAAGGGGCAAAGGCACTTAACAAAAATGTCAGGAGATCTTTACAAGTATGAAAATGGTAAATTTAACAGTTAAATCAATTCTTATTATTTCATTTTTAATCTGAATATTTTTTAAATAGATGCCAATTCAAGAAAGTTAAGTCAAGTTATCTGGACAGTTTCTTTTTTTTTTTTTTACGTTTCGTCCTTCATCCAAAGGACTTCATCAGTCTGAGGAGCCACGACAAACTCACAACTAAGGCCCTGTACACACGTAGCCTGGTGTTTGAAAAACAAATATCTGCGCAAAAAAAATATCTCCGTACATACATGTTCAGATATTTAAAATGTTCGTCTACATGTCCCCGTTTTTTTCACCACAGAGCGTTGTAAAGAGTATGCCCAACCCATAGGTGGCAGTGTAGTGCCGTCACAACTCTTCAAAGCAACGACAACTTACTGTTATTATTTCTTTCTTTTTTTTTCATTTGTGTGGACAGACCGCGATGTTGAACTACTATTAAATACGGTGTTGGAGTACAACGTTAATAAAACGCAGGAAAATGTCGACTGGGAATCATGTCTGACTGGGAATCATGTCAGAGCAGGTATGTTGACATTTTTAGCGCTTTTTTCTCCGAGCAGTATGTCACGTCAGCGCCGGGTTCTGAAAGTCCACACGCAGACACGAAAGCGGAGAATTCTCAAATCTCCACTTTGGTCGGAGTTTTTTAATTATTCGTTTATAGTTACATCAACCGGAGTTCACGTGTGGATGAACGGCCAAACCGCATGATAAACTGTTCGGTTTTACTGATATCCGGCTACGTGTGTACAGGGCCTAAGTTTGATGGTGATAAGATGGTTTCTGGGGCTCGCCCTCTCCTCCCTCAACTCCTCAGAGTAGAGTTGCATTCGTCCCAAAAAATCCGACCCGACCCAGCCCCAGCCTGTAGCCATCATTTCTGAACCCCACCCGACCTGACAAATTAGCAGTAATTACAGATCCGAACCTGAACTCCCCCTGCTTATAGTTATTAATGGTCGGCGGACATGCGCGGCTTTGTAAAAGGGGGCAGAAGATCAGAGCTGAGGGGGTGTTTGTCCTTTCATGGCTATCAAAGCGCATTAAATCCCTGCTTCTGCCTGCATTCTGCATTATTCAGACACGGACCCTGCACTGACATGTTGGATATTTTGGGATCTCACCTGTTTGGGTCATCGGCCGAAGCACGTCCGCTGAGTGGAGCTGAATCTTTTAAAAATAATTACTCCACCAAAAGAAAAGAACAAAGAAGTCTCATTGGTTTGAATGTCTTTCTTTAACTAAACTTTTTTTTTAACCTCTTTCAAGGCCGGTCAGGGCACAGTCAAATGGCTGCACGTGGCAGGTGATGGTATGGCAAGCCATGTTGCTATATAATTGGATCATCAGCCGCACGCGTCCGTGACACAATCAAAAGCCCGACACTGGCCTGGTTCGCACAATTTTTTTTATTTTATAAAATTTGTTATATAAAAAAAAAAACACAATACAAAACAATCCCATAAACAATAACGTACACAATATTTAAAAAATGAAAGGTAGCAGAAAGAAGAAAAAATCTTATTATATCTGCCCCTTTTTCAAACAATCAGTTTCTTTTTTTTACAATCAGCACATTAAGCATGGGCAGCACGGTGGCACAACTGGTAGAGCTGCTGCCTCTCAGCGAGAAGGTTGCCGGTTCAAATCCCGGTCCGGGGCCTTTCTGGGTGGAGTTTGCATGTTCTCCCCGTGCATGCGTGGGTTTCCTCCGGGTACTCCGGTTTCCTCCCACAGACCAAAAAACATGCTTGTTAGGCTGATTGGTGACTCTAAATTGACCCTAGGTGTGAGTGTGAGAGTGGATGGTTGTTTGGTGTGAGTGAGACAGGTCCCTCTTGTAAATGAGTCCCCGTGACTCAACGAGGCTAGCCTGTATAAATAAAGGTTGAATGAATGAATGAAAAGCACATTATGGCCCGGCCTGGATTAGGGCCGGGCTCCAGGTTCGGGTTAGAAATGACAGCTCTACCTCTGAGGCAGCCATTGTCAAAGTGGTTCAAAACATGAGATGGGAGAGGGCGAGCCCCATAAATCATCTGATCACCATCAAACCCACTATGTGAGTGTGCTGCTTGTGGGACTGAGTTTGTTGTGGCTCTTCAGACTGGTGAAACGTTTCAACAACAACAACAACAACAACAACAACAACAACAACAACAACAACAACAACAACAACAAAAGAATAAACCATCCAGAGGACCTGACTTAAACCATCCAGAGGACCTGACTTAACTTTGTTGGATTTTTTTTACCCGGTTTATTGAGCATGAACTTTGATAGATGCCAGTGTTTTCTAAACAAAAGTCAATCAACACTAATGGTTTCTACTTGACAACTTACATCACTTTTCCTCATGATCTGTGTTTGTAGCCTGAATGGAGGATGAAACCACAGCCTGTACTGAATGGCTTGTCTCATTTCTCTCAGGAATTTTGTGTCACACTTTGTGCCTAGTGACTCGCAGAACGTTAATTCAATTTGACCGTGAAAACTGATGGGTAAGTAGAAAAAAGGATGAAGCAAACAGAAATGCTAGAGTGGTTGGTGGTTTAAAACCCCAGCCGAAAGCGAGGGATTCCCCCGCAGAGTCTTAGAACAGCATCTGGGTCACACAGAGCCCAGCAGTAGTGTAACCTCAGTCGATCTGCATAAAGACCCCACACAGTTCTTCCACTGCAGGGCGGCAGGAAGCTCAGAGGTTATCTCGATGAGTCAGACTTCTACATACATGTCTTCCTCCCACTCGCAGGCAGACAAATGACATGCAGCTGTGCCTACGTGTGGGCTGGGCATAACCAATGGCCATCTCAACTTGAGTAATGCAATATGATTTATAAATAAATAGAAAAAAGAGAAAGGCAGCATGAAAGAGTCAGGGAGAGCAAGACCATAAAGCCGACAGGCAGCAGTGAGGTTTATATAAGCTGTGCGGTTTCATCATCATCAAAGTAAGTTTGTTTCTAACTTCCTGCTGCTGTCACAGTGACAACTCCTAAATTATCATGTAGGTAGGTATCCTGTATTATCATCTCAGGTAGGATTGCAAACATCTGGGGATGAATATGAATACTTTGAATATTCAAAGTTAGAAACGTTCCACTGGAATGAATAGGATTATTTTTTTAATAAAAAGGGATAAACCTGGAATTTGAAATATTGAAGACTGGCCTCTAACAGGGATTTTAAATACAGTTGTGGAAAACATATTTTAGCACAGTTTTATTGCTGTACCATGCAAGGAGAGGTATGATATCCTAAAAACCCTGTCACCTGAATATGTAGGGAAAGTCATGCAAACAAATTTTGCATGGCGATTAATTGTCTTAGAAATTATTGCGATACACAATGATATGATTTGAAATTTGACAATAATTAGTACCGGGTAATTATTGTCAAATTTAAGAAAAAAAGGTTGGTGAATTTTTGTGTGTACCGGTAGTACCATTTTGACAACCGGATGGCAGTACAAGACTATTTGAACCGAAGGATGGATAGTGAGGGAGCGAGCAGTGCCTCTTTAAGAAAAACGGGAGGGAGGCCCCTTGACGTGACATGGGCTGTCTCTCTTTCCTTTTTTCGGTTCTCATAATGGCTGACGCTCGGTGTGGTTTGAGCTCTTTAGCATAGCATTTGTTACACAAAGCTTCTAATAAAAGATCAGTAAACAAGTTCTCATCTTCTTTTTTCAGAGAAAAACAACTATTTGTACGAAGCCACGGGTTTCAACCGTGAATTTTGGAGCTTCGACAAGAGGTCAGAGGAGGTTTTTTCTCCGAGGGCAGCCTATTAGCTTAGCTCATAGCTTAGCTTCTCAGCTTAGCTGCTTTTAACCATCCAAAAACACAATTTTGGATGGTTAAAATGGATTTTAAAGAAAAGAGAAAGGGAGGGGTCAAAGAAGAGTTGATCCTTTTGTCATCCAGTGACTTCAGTAGAAAGAGACATAAAGAAATGATAATGCTGATAAATTAAAATGAGGTCATTATTTTCATTTATCATGCAATCAATTGATTTATTGTTTATCACTTCACAATAGGCCTAAACGGACATTGAAAAAAGGACATGATAAAAGTTAAGTTGAATTGTAAATAGTTTTGTTGAGAAATGTAATATATTTTGCACCTTGTATAATTTGGATATCAGTTTATTCACAGATGTGTTGATGATGGTGGTGAGCGTGTACCCATTTCTACATTGGTATTTTTTAGTGGTGCAGCAATTGGTGACTGGGTTGGGCCGTAGTGAACATTGTTGCAGAAACTATTCAGCCCATGTTTAAAGCTCAGAGATTTATTGCATCAAATACATGAGCATCTAAAAGAAATATAATTTCCTGTCCTGTTTGTTTCCAGACCTGCAATGTCCAATGGTGTTTTAACAAAACACGCACTTAAGAGTTAAGCACAACCAGTAAAAAGTAAAAATTCCCACCCTTCAACATGTTCCAATAGACTACATGCAGTTTATTTTGTTATAAATTTTAATTACATTCACATTGATCAGGCATGTCTGGGTAAGGATTTGTATTTAACAACAATAAACGTCAGCGACTGTGCCCACAGATTGTTGGAAAATCAGAGACTGAGCAACAGAATGCTTTCTATCCTCCAGAATCAGTTTGAATGACAGAATAAAGGGTTATCGTAAGTGGGTGAAAATGTACAGACACTCCTCCAGGGCAGCAAAAGAGTGACTGACGATTGACAAGCAGGCCGTTGAGAGGTGGATTCCTCTGAAGAGAACGACTGGGTGACACAGATTTTCTGCAGCTTTTGTTTACAAAGGAACAACAATGATGCAGAAAACTACCGACATGCAACATAGGAAAGTGAGTTTTTCTGCAGGATGGATTCATGTACTGTACTGGCATCATGTGAACATGTTAATTATTATGTTATTATGTTAATTATGTATTTCTGTTATGCCTATACACAAAAACAAAGTGAGAACAAACTAAATAGCATGAAGACATAATTGTAGACTTTCAATATGCAGATGAAAAAGGGTGCACATGAACACAGCAACCAAAAACATGGGTGACATGAGTCAAGGTGTCAGCTAGAGGAGCTCAGGGTAAAGAGACACAATGTGTGCAGAGGGCACGGCCCGATTACACAACCATGGCCGCTCAGGCTGGAAGAAGTCAGAGCATGAGGAAAACTGTAGGGGCAGACGCTCTCTCATTTACTTTTCTATTACTGTATATACCTGCATTTCTTTAAACTTTGAAAAAACAAACAAAAACATCCAACTATTGACACAGTAACAGTAATGGGGAAACTCAAATTGCAGCTTTTAGGTTTTCCAGTGTCAATGAAGAAGAAGGTTCATACTCAATGATCCAGGTATCAAATCTGATGTCTCAATCTGGTCATCTGGACAGTTTCTTTTAGTCGAAACGTTTCACCCTCAGTCCAGAGGGCTTCCTCAGTCAGAGTTCCAGCACACTGATCTTCCCCCACCAAGCTGTAAACAACTTATGTGGACCAACCAGTTTGCTGGAGCCAAGATGGTTTCTGGGGGCCGTCCTGTCCCTCGTCGACTCCTCCCAGGCAGGCAGCCACAGCCAAAGTGGTTCAAAACAAGAAAGTTCATACTCAATAATCCAGGTATCAAATCTGATAAGTCTCAATCTGGTCATCTGGACAGTTTCTTTTAGTCGAAACGTTTCACCCTCAGTCCAGAGGGCTTCCTCAGTCAGAGTTCCAGCACACGACATCCAGTGTCAATGAACTGCATGTGAATCTGAACATGAACACTAGAGGTCAGACTAGCATCAATGTTAAGAAGAATAAAACGAAGAGCTGGCTCTAAAACATTGAAAATGGTCATGAGAAAGTTATGAACACATGTATGACATTTTCTATCTGTGAAATACTACAAAAATAGTTTCAATACCAGACATAGTAATCAAAGCCTGATCTTTAAACTGATTGGCAGAGACATGTTACTGTTCATTCAGCTGACATTAGCAGCCTTTTGTGTCTTGAGACATTTTTACACTTGATTCCTAAGAAACCTAAATACTAATAGGTGGAGGTGCAGCCGCCTTAAATGAAATCTTGAACCGTGACAGAAAAAAAAAGCCTAAACGTGTTTTCCAAGTCATTAATTTACTTGTGGTGTAGACATCAAACCATTAGGTGCAGTCTAATTAAATACATTCCAGGTTAATGCAGATTAAAACTGTCAGTAAATGACAAACACCTTTTCTAGTAACATTATTTAACTTGAGTTTGAAAGCATTTTTTTAATCAGTGTTTATTATCTGATGGGATGTGATGGACTTGTGACTTGTCCAGGGTGTCCCCGGTCTCTCCCATAGTGACTGCTGGATATGGGCACCAGTGACTCCCGTGACCCGAAAAGGAAGAAGCGGTTAAAAGATAATGGATGGATGTTATCTGATGGCATAATTGAGTAAAAGTAATCAAATGACAAAAATAAATGAGGCACAGAGGTATACAAGGAAAAAAGTTAAAATAAAAACAAATATATATATTTTTTGTTTTTGTTGGATATCTTAACAAACTCAGGCAAAATTGATCCTTTCAGGTAGAAAAAACTAACAATTTCTACACCCACTTTCACAGCTGACATGTTTTGAGAAAAATATCTTAAATTTTCCCAACGTAAGGTTAAGGGATGACAACACGAGTTGTAACGGTAATGTTTTGTCTTTTTTGTGTTTTCATGCTCAGCTGAAAACGACACTTCACAAAGTTTGCTCAACAATGACTGCGCTCACCACTTGAAGCGAAGAGACAGGCAGCGGTTCTTTGAAGACGTCTACCAGCATGACGTGGACAACTACCTTCCATCTGTACACCTGCAAATCGATTGCAGGAAACGTGAGCTAATGTCCATTTCAATAGCAAAAGCTCTGGTTTAGATGAAGCTGATTTTATGTTGCACTTTTATTTAAACCAACAGGCTGCATGGTGGCACATCTGACAAGCATTATGGTTTTTCAGCAAGATGTTCCAACACATAGCTGCTGTCTTTCTGTGCAGTTTTAGCCCACAGTCAGCCCTAATGAGTAGAAGGATGGACATTTACCAGAGCATTAAAAATCAATACACAATTCAGATAAATTGACAGTTCATTAATTGATTGCTGTCCTTATTTGAATACTGGAATTATTTATGTTTTGCATGTGGTTTTGTTGCAGCTCCGATGGGTAGTATATCATCCATGGAGGTGAATGTGGACACGCTGGAGCAGATGGATCTGATGGACTTGTCAGATCAGGAGGCCCTTGATGTGTTCCTTAATTCAGGGTCAGGAGCAGATGAAGCAGCTCTGGATTCTCCACTGCCAGGTATACAATCAAAGATGACACTTTTGTTGTTGTTGTGGCTAGGTTAATAATAAAAATAATGAAAATAATAAAATACTGTTTATATACACACACACACACATATATATATATATA